>CM060968.1:83763104-83993104 GCA_030765045.1 Tenodera sinensis
ACTGTAAATATCGTTTTAAACCAATGAAGTGAACCTAATCTAAACCGTTAACCTACAATTAAGATGTTTTGGCTTTAAAACATCCAATATATATTTCATAGTACTTTTGACTTTTTTTTTGACAACATTTTCTTCATATTTTTCTATCCCTATCATATGTTTTTCTTTACTTCGCCACTAGTTACTTAATCAGCTATAATGATTGTTCAAGCATAAGCAATTTTTTAAGTCATGATTGTTGCTGATTTTGCCTTTAGATGAAAATAAGGTAGTTCTTCTGGACAGGCATTATTTTTCAATTTGTAGTAGAGTCACTATTAGTAGCGTGCCGTAGGTATGATACTTTTCGTAGGGTTCAATGATTTCCAGAATAAAGTCCTTTCCTGACATAGCACAGTATGTGAAACAAGTGCTCTCACTGGTATCTCTCAATAGATCGATGTTGTTTGAAGTGGCTTTACTCACTGCTCCATGGAGGTTTTCTACATTTATTATGCGACGACTCGGTGGCGTGTTAAAGCGGCGTGTTTTTGCACGTTCAGATATCTAGTGAAGCCATCGCACCATGCCAAACAAATGACGATTCCACATTTCAGTATGAGTTTGTAGTGACACCACTCCATTCGAACGTTTGAAGCGACAGTGAATGGCCGCTTTAATACGTGGCGAATTCTGGTCCGCCCAAATCGAGGAGTGAGGCGCCCACTCTACATGTGACCTCTTGCTGAACCCTCTGTTTGCAATCAAATCACGCAAGTTGCAGTCTCGCTTTCTATGCGGCAGTTCGCCTCATAGGGATCGAAAGTTAAACCACGATGGTGCATTTGAACCTACTGGTTGCTTCAACACGCAGGACATAAGGCACACTGTTTTTGTTTAAGAATGGCGAAGTAATCCAGCGCATGTACATACATTTCTTTTGCTACACTGCAATTTGGTGTTTACCATGTTCTGTGTGTGTTCTGTCAAGAATCCGATTACATAAAATACATTAACACAATTACAAAATCAGTACAACTATTACTTTCTCTACTATGTATAGTAAGTAGCGGAAAATTTGTATTCCACCCAAAAATTCGATGTCGAAATTTCAATGTAAATGTTTTGAGGCCCTCTAAATAAAAAAGACAATATTTAGAAAAATGTTCATCTATGTGTGTATGTTTGTGTGTGTATGTGTGTGACAGATAACTCAAAAACGAAAAGTCGGTTAAAAACAAAAGTCGGTGCTTAACTTAATGTTTCAATGACGCGACACTATTTCGAAAAATTGCTATGACAAACTATCCTTTACATGGAACATTTTTCCAAAATTTTGATTTTATCGAAAATGTCTTTAACGATTTTGTTTACAATACCATATGTTTAAGATATTTTTATGACAAATAAGATGTATATTTTGAATTTTATGGCTATAGCCCGCGTAGTCCCGTTTACTCTTGATAACTTTTGCATAACTGATAAACCGTAAGAGATAGATCAAATTTTACTATACCAAAATGTAGATCTTGCTAAAACACACTATTTATATCTAAATTGTTCTTGCTTGCACATGTCAGTTTCTCATACTATTTTCATAATTAATTTTAACATCCGCCATACACGCCAGTGAGACCGCTAAGGGCTTGCAGTACTGTGCTCTCATACAGAACCTCATCTTCGATATAAAGAAGACGAATTTTACCTTTCAGAAATACAATCCAGGGATATACATACTGCCGGCCGTGGCCGAACGGTTAGAGTGCTCGCCTGCTACCTAAGCGACCAGGATTCTATCCCAGAGAACCGGATGTGGTATTCCTGGTGCACGAAGCGGAGTCTGGGCGGATTTTCTCCCGGTTCTCCGGTTTCCCCCGTCACTCATTCCACCAACTGCTCCATCATCACCTTTCCATTCATCGTTTTTGCCTGCATTTTATATCATTCTCTTCGTCACTATCATACCTGGTGCTTGGCTGACCACCTGCTTCCAGGACTTCACTTTGTCCGGTTCATAGGTTCGTCTGCTCCGCGACAGGTGTCTGACCCTAGGCACTGCCTTGTAAGTCCTACATAAGGGGAGGGTAATCAGGTGAAGGAGATAATATAATACTACATACACATTCACAAAGAACAAAGTCTGAACTTTCTGTTTGATTTTATACATTAAATTATCACCATATGTTTGATAAAATTCATGCGAGTTTATAAATCTATTTAGCAAAAATTGATAATGTTACAAAGAGCGAATCTGTGTAGGATTAAATAAGTAGGACTACACATACCTGGCCAATAGATTCCATGAGCTTGTATTGGTTGAGTTGCAAGTATTCACCGGATTTATCTATGCTGACGCGTCGACTCTCCTTAAGTGGTGATCGTCTTCTCCCAGACCTAGGGGAGGAGCTTGGTGAGCCATACGGAGAAAATGGTATGTTAGGATAGATGGGTCGGCTAGGATCTAAACTTCTCGAAGTTGTCATTGTTCTCGGCTGAAACGCGGTACTCCTATCCACTTCATCTTCTGCTTGAACTATCACAGGAGGCACCTGCTGCAGGCTTAAACCCTTCTTCAGTTCCGATGGCGTTTTTAATTTTACTGTATCTACAACGTCAGTTTTTGATTTTGAGGTGTCAGGCTCAGTTTTGTGCGTAACTCTTGCTGGAGGATCAGCTTCAGATGAAGAAACTGATGGGGGACCGGTATCCGTCGGTGACGTTTGGACGTCAGAAAAAGCCTTTGTTTGCGAAGCAGCGGATGATACGTCATTCTTAGGAGAAGGTAATGTTTGAGCCACCGAACTACCGTTGGTACCATGGCAGTTAGATGAACCATGAGCAGCTTCTTTGGTGGAATATTTTGTGGGTTTACTAGTTGCGACCTTGGTGGTTTGTGCTTGCGGCTTTTTATGTGATCTTTCCGTGGGTTCCGAAACTGGTAATGTTTGTTTATGAGTTCCTTTGGATGATATTTTACAACCCGTGACAGGAATTTTAGATGACTTTTCATGTTTTTTGGAATGTGCACTATCAGTTCTCAGTTTAATACCATCAGTCGTTCTCTGTTTTTCTTTGTTGATACTGGTTTCCGTTGTCACTTGTCTGTTAGAAACTGAATTGGAGGCTATGTGTGGTGTTGGTGAAGAGGCACTGGTTGTTGCTGCGGTAAGGGAGGCACTACTGGAGACAATTTGAAACGGCTCCGACGTCGACGTACTGGAAGAAGGCACTGGGCCGGCGGTGGGGTGCAACGGTTGAGCTGTGCTTTGGGTGGAGGAAGACGTGGTCCTGGCAGAACTCAAAGTACTTGTGGTAGTGGTGCTTGTGATGACCGCTGACGATGCTTCGGAAGCTCTCTTTGTGTGTTTAGAGGATATCGTGGTGTCAGTGTTACTACCGACTAACAGAGCTGCTTCCTTCGTTGACGGTCGGTCGTAACCAAGGGGCCGGGAAGTGTTCGTCATGGTAACGGATGGGAAGTTGGACGGTTTGCTGAGGGCCGTGGTTGTGAGGTGGTTGTCGTCTTCTCTGAATCTGCCGCTGTTGCTACTTCCAGTTGCAACTGCTGTTGCTGATGACACATGCTGATTACCAGCGACAGTTCCGCTAATCAGGTCCTCGTCCACAGCAGCATGCCTGCAAACAAAGTGTTGCACATTGATTTCCTATTTAAGTTTCATAACAACAATTATTTCATTTTTCCACTACATATATTTGACATATCATTGTTGTAGTACTCTTAAGTGCAAAAGTAGATCAGTACCCTGAAAGAACCAAATAGTTGTTACATTTCTGATGTATTAACAGTCACACAGCTTCCCACATTGTTTCATTTTCACCTTTATTCCAAAAATTTATTTAATTCAATGTTATTTTCTATATGCGCGCAGTGGCAGCGCTGTTGCGGGGGACCCAAGTTTGATTCCCGGTACCAGAGTGGGGATTTTTTCCCGTTGGGAGACCTGGTTCGGGGTGCACTCAGCCTCTTTAGGTCTCTGAGGGGCCAACTCAGGAGCTACTGGATTAAAAAGTAGTGGGCCCTTGAGAAGACCGCATAACCGACCAAGCGCCGACTAGGTTCCACCTCCAGTACTGCACCCCACTCATGTGTGGGCAGACATGGGGGACACAGCGGTCGGGATTAGGCCTTGGCCCGCATAGGTTGTGCCACGTGATTAAGGGATTATTTTCTATATAGTTGGTTTTGATCGCTGTTCACAAAAATTGTTTCCAACAATAAAATATATAAATGAATGTTTTGAAAGAAAACAGTTCAGAAAGATAGACGACGGGCTTAGAATCATAATTGCAAACCTACATATAAGTTTTGAGCTAACACTATGAATAAAATTACTTAGATATAAGATTATGGTATCTAATTCTATTACATATCGTCATGCTTAGGAATATATTTTCACGCTATGTTATTCAACTTATGTTAACCGTGGGTTTATGAAAAATGACATTTCAAAGCATACTACTTAAAAAGCATTTACGTTTAAATCAATAATGGACAGTACTTCGGAAGTAGTTAAAGCCTCAAAAATGTAACTTGACATAATGAACTTTTCTGTACACTTATGAGCAGATATTTTATTTAAGGTATAATTATTACTCCTGCATTCATTGCTGAATAATGATACATGGAGTAATACTGCTACGGACTTTTGCAATTTTTAGAGAAAGCCTTGTGATAAATCACAAGTTCTGGATCTTTTTCTGTCATTTTGTTTTCTAAATTAATCACAATACAGAGCTCTCCGTTTTATCGTTAACACAATTTACCATTCGTCGTGACCTTGCAATTCACAGCTGTTCTGTCTTATCATAACCTTGATAGCTGACATTTCCGTCTCACAAGCAACTGGCTCCGACGATACATTCACTAAAAATTGCTCCAACGCTTAAAACTCTCAATTACTCTCTCACTCAAAACTAAAAACCTGGCTTCTCTTCCGTATTACCCGCTTATATATCCGAACATTAGGTAGTGGGCGATTTCTCTCGAAATACAAGTTTTTTTTCCCTCGAAATTTCTCCTAACAAGCCAGCAGTTGAAAACTTCTTTATTCCGGCCCAAGAATTATCCTTGTTTACCGGCCGCGCGTTGCCTGGCAACTAGTGGTGTGAGGTGCTTGATCCTCAGCGTGTTTTGAGGCATGTGGCCGCCGCCATAGTATGTTAAATTGAATACTTTCTCAAATTCTTATTATATTATATTTTAAATATGTTTACTTTTCTGTAAAATATAAGTATTTTTATCCTACAGGCGTTACTACAAAAATTAATTATCCGATTTAATCGTCATGTATTACGAAAAGTAATGGCGCATATGTATATTGAAACATATACCAATGAAAGGAGAAATTTTGAAGCACCTTGGCTGCTCAAAATAAAAGTGGCCCCATCACAGAAAATCAGTTTATTAGTCACTCCATGTGTGATTGTCCGCTAACATTTGCTGAATCCAGTAGAGTACTAATGGCGTCCGTTGTCGTCTTGCGGCAGGCCTTGATGCAGCTGTAAACAATGTGGTTTCATTATCAAATTTCCATAATGACCGCTGCGGTATGCGAAGCTCTCAGCTTGCCCATAGAGTCGATCTCCTCTGACTTTGAACATTATCTTCTCTAACCTGCCTGGTTTCCCCAGAGGTGCACAGTGAAGTGTTTTCTTCTTTTCCGAAAGAATCCTGTGGCTATACATTTTGAATACCATCGTATTTTTACTTGATACGTCTTTATGATATCATGTACGGAATTCAAGAATGCAATATGCACGCTCTTCTCCTGAAACCGTCATTTCGACACATCTACATATCTGCACAAAATTCAAGATGTGCATTTTATTCTCATACTATTTTAGTTCAAATTTTAAATTAAAAACGCAAATACTTTTTACGTAAGTAATAACTACGGTAGGCATACTTACTCCTCTCGTATCCTCAGAAACATCAAAGACTTAAATAATTAAATATTCTATATTTATCCAGCTTTTCTATTTGATACATGCTGTGGTGGGGAACGCAGCGGTTTGGCGGTAGAGCTTGTCGCGCCGCGAGGTTATTTGGTTATTTGAACCATGCTGTCTGTTAGTCTCTCATATACACCAAATATATTTCTTTGTTTTTCTTTTTTTTTCTTTTTTTTTTCTTTTTTTTTTTAACTTTCTGAAACAGTATCGTATTCCGCCCAAAAATCGATCCCAAGATTTCGCTAGTAATACACAATTTTAGGTTTCCTGAATAAAAACGGTATTTTTTGTAAAAGATGCGATAGAGTCTGTCAGCATAACTCAGAAAACGTAAAGTCGGTTAAGTACCCCAATCGCAAACTATCATTTATATTAAAAATGTTTCAAAATGTTTGATTGTCTCAAAAGTAGCTCAAAATATTTTAATGAAATATTATTTAAAATATTTTCATGACAAATGAAATGTAGAAAATATTATATTTGTCGCTGATGTGAACGAAAATCAGGCAGTTTAAGATTATAAATTGCAATAAACTTACTTTGTGAACGAAAATCAGGCAGTTTAAGATTATAAATTGCAATAAACTTACTTTTTGGAATTAATTACGTAAACGTGGCCCTTTATATTCATAAAATTATTTACAGGCTCCATGGCTATTGAAACTAGACTACTTTGGATATTTCGTTTCTCCAAAGTTGGCAGCGCCTACTCATCTTCATTATTATTACTACTGAATTGTACTGAGCTTATTTTCAGTACTTCATTACATTAGCTTACGTTAGGTCATCATTTGGTTTATAAATGCCGCACCTCTTGATGTGAGGAAAAAGAAAGGAAGTGAAGTTGGATAATAATTATTTGCGAAATTAGTGAAAACAATCACCGACAGATGCTACCGATAGCAGACTCGATGCATACTGCGTTCTACCTCTTCGAATAATTTTATCAACTTCAGCATTAGATACTTCACCGAAGTGAGAGTCAGCTGTTTTTGAGATTTAAACCTAGCGGCTCTGTTGGATCAAATTACGTAAGCTGTAGGACAGTGCAGCTAAATTCTCTATCCTCATCACAACATAAAAACGCAGAAGAGGCGATAATTAAAATTCAGACGAAGCGATAATGAAATTGATAAATTTTTCCCGAATGAAGGCTGTCATTGGTTGAAATTTGGAATTGTTATGCACATGATTGTTGATTTCAACCAAGTCAATAATCAGTGGAATAACCAATCCAATGAATAACTTTCATCTTGTATCTTGTGCTGGAACTGTTGTGGAGATTTCCTTTTCCCCCCCTTCTTTGCTTTTGTTCATTATTTTGTAATCAGGCTTTTAATTATCATTAGCCTTGTAAATTGAATAGGTAGGGTTATAACTCACATGACCGAAAAATACAAAATGCAGGTAGCACTGTGTTACAATTCAGCTGTCTGCACAGAATATGCTTCCAGAGCAATTTGGTTTCATTTCTTAGTTGATCCATATTTAAATAGGCGACAAACTTCCCGGTTTATGTCAAAAGTCTCATGATCCTTCGGATGTTGTGATATTTATTACATCGCTTTTTCGACCAATCATGGGTTGGTAGTTCCCTCAACTCTCTTCACCCTTTGCCATAGTATTGCTCTGCATTTAGGTTGAGGAAGGACTGTTTTAATAAACAGCATCAAGTTCAACGATTAAATTGTGAAGATTTTCACGCATATAGTGATGGAAGAAAAGGTATCAGCTACTGCACCAGGGAAACGTGGAGCTCCTGCAGAAATGTGGAAAAGAAACGAAGCCAAATTAATAAGATTGCTATCTATCAAGTTGCAAAGATAAAATAAGCACCTAAGCAGCTGTTTCAGTAATTTTAATTGATTATTTTATTTATTTCAGTGGTCAGCTAGTTCGTTTTGTTGATGACATTCAATTGTTGTTCTTAAATGTTCCAAAACTCACATGTTCCAAATTAGTCATTTTGTAAACTCACATGATCCAAAAAGGTTACTTTTCAAAACCTTCATGATCATGATTGGAGTCAAAACTCACAAATAATTTTAATTCTTTCACAAATAAACACAGTTTGGAAGATAATTCGTAATATTAAGGCGTATTTTTTCATAATAATAGCGTCCAATCAAATGGAAATTGAGTTTAAACAATACAAATTAGTTTTCGGTTGTTTACTAATATTTAGATTTTTGGATCATCTGACTTATGACTTTAACCGACCCAGGTGTAGTTGATGCATACCTAGTAACTAGTAATGATCCAAGTTTTGTTTTGCAAGTTGGTACCTTTGCTAAGTGATGGAAGTAGTTTTACAACCTCTAAAGGTGCATCGGCAGGCATGAGGAGCAAGGAAATCAATGTAAACACAGTGAGTACCGTCTATAAACAAGGTTACTGCAATCAATTAGCTCCTCTGTGCCGTTCAGATGAAGCATTGAACACGTAATTACATCCTCAATAACGAGGACATAAAGCCAGCGAGATAGCAAACAGGCTCAACTCTCTCGCTCTCTTTCACTCAAAAGCAACGTTCAACAAAAGCCCCATTATTCTTGGTTTATTTCCACGCGAAATAAATGAAGCAATGCAGTCGCAAAAGTATTCAAAGCTACCGTTTATTTCCAGTCGGAAAAAAGAGCAACGAATAAACGAGCTTAAGTTATTTTACCTTTGAGATATAGGCAGAATTTATTAAATAATACTTAAGGTTGTAAGGATCCCTGTTTGAGTTAAAGTCACAAATTTTGAGCATAGCTTACACGTAAGTCATAATGTGTAATATCTACAGGACTTTTTGTACCCCCTTGTATACCAGTCAAAGAAAAAAAGTGATATTTCTATTCACATTTATAACGAATGTTTTCATATGAAATCATTTGTACTCAATCATATTTAACAAATTCATTTTTAAGTTATTCACAGGAATGTTTATAAAAAATGGAAAATATGGACAGAAATTTGCCACCACAAAGCTTCATGTCTAATTTTTTGCATTGAGCATCCCTCTTGTTCCTAATCATACTCCAGCAATAATCAATTAACATTTACCTTCATACCGTAAATATATGGTAACTATGGTCAAAGTAAATGTTGCGATTAACACAAAGAGTGTATCGGCGTGCCCTATTCTGCCGTACTCTCGCAAAGACACCAGCCGTTTCTCTGGTTTAAAAGTTTGTTGGTGTAATTTTGAGTAACAAAGCTGTGATTAACTGTAAACAATGATATGTTTGTGTTTTTTTGTGTGTTCTCTGATTGTTTCTTGGATTAAGATTGTGTGCTTTACTAAGATAAATGCAATACTAATTTGCATTGCTGATTGTTCTGTAAATACTTAAACTGGGTGTGAGGCAGTAATCTATGCCATTAAATCGTCTAGTGCTTTAACGAAGCACCGCAGCAAAAAGCTTTCCTTAACAAAAACTGTTTAAAATAATTTTATCTATCAGTTTGTCGGTATAATTTTGGAACATTCTGTATATGGGCAACTATCCTGTGTGGAGTTTCTGGCTCTCTGAAGAATCCAAATAAATAAATTTTAAATTGGTAGAAATCGGCGCTTT
Organism: Tenodera sinensis; assembly: GCA_030765045.1. Classification (NCBI taxonomy): domain Eukaryota; kingdom Metazoa; phylum Arthropoda; class Insecta; order Mantodea; family Mantidae; genus Tenodera; species Tenodera sinensis. The sequence continues at coordinate 83,772,620 of CM060968.1, forward strand.
CTCACTGTAATTTTGTGGTTAGCTTGACAATCAGTCACACCAATGCATAAAAAAGAACCACAAATAGAAAAGTTAGTGTTGCCAACTATTAAAATTATTTTTATAAATTTAACATATTTTCCGCAAATAAAGATTCCGCATATGGAGTGTATGTTCAGATTCGAGGAAAACTAACTCAACAAAATTCTGATTTCAAATTTGAATTTAGCAATGTGAATTCGTTACGAATTACATTGTTCTGTTTCTCCCCAGGAACAGAACCTTTGTAGAACAGTGTAATAAAACTAAATGTCTCATTTGAAAATGTATTTTTTTGCTACTTTTTGCCATCCTCTGATGCAATTTTTGTTTTATTTCTTTCACATTTTCAGACGAAGCAATAATTTGGAATTTAAATAATTTAATACATCATTCATTTTTACTTTCTCTACTATATATAGTAAGTAGGGGAAGTAGTGTTTTCAACCCAAAATTTTCGACGTCGAGATTTCATCGGAAATATATGTTTTGAGGCTCCTGAATAAAAAATTAGTTTTAGCGTGTGTGTGTTTGTGAACAAAAGTCGGTTAAAATCCAAGTTCGTATTTAAGTTTAATGCCTCTCAAGGATACGACACGAAGATTTTGAAGAAAATTCATCGTCCTTAAGCTACCCTTTACATGGAAACATTTTATTTTCTCAAAAAATGACCATTTTAATTAGAGTGCCATATATTTAAGACATTTTTATGACAAATGAACTGTATATTTTGAATTTTCTAGCTATGGCCCATGTGGTCCTGTTTACTCTTGGTGACTGTGGATGACTGGTAAGCAGTAAGAGATAGACCAAATCTTACTGTACAAAAAATATAGATCTCGTTAAAACACACAAGGTATGTATAAATGTATTTTTGTGGAGTGAACCATTTCGGAGATACTATTTGTGCAAGTTTTTCAAAACTTTTCTCAAATGAAAGGTCGTTATTCACTTTCTTATCTCTTCGTCGTACAGAACGGATTAAAAGATTTGGCTATCGCACAAAGCCTTCTGTGTTCCCATATTCCCCTTGCACCTACAAGGAAATTTCTGGAAATGTTTAGCTCGGCTAATATGAAGAAAGTAGAGTTGTAAGAATAGTTAGTACAAGAGTAGAGAAATACATAGTTGTTTTTGGAAATCAAGTGTTCTTCATTTTTTCAGGAGAACTTATTTGTTGCACGCAATTATTTCACTCTAAATATTAAGGGTGGTCCTGTATTTGGATAAGAGCTTCCTGAATCCCCATGCCTTTAGGTTGATCTGTGAATACAGGATTTTGGAACCTATTACTCAGACATTCTCTTGATATTTATAACTATTACATTACTTACTGGCCCTGCCAGACGTTTATTTATTTTGTAGTTTCCTTACTTATAACCTGCTAGCGATCTGGGAAATTTCCTTTCTGAATTTCTGCTTTTCCTCTCTTCTTTAGACACTTAACTTTTAATTTTAATTTCTTTAGCAAAACAAAGCTGCTTCTGTGCTTTTATACACTTCTAATTGCGTTTCTCTTGAAGTATTTCTTTAAGTTTTTCCAGATTTCCTCATTAAGACCTCGACTTTCACTTCAAAATTTCTCCGTATTTCTCCGTCAGTGCAAGTGGTATTTAGATACCATTTTAGCTGTTAAAACAAAATAAAATCTCCTTTAACCTACGCCATAATTAATACTGTGACTTTTGGTGTGGGTGTAAAGTAAAGAAGACAGATGTAGTCGAGATAAAGAAACACTTTTATTTCCGTAAACAGTAACTTTGTACACTCGTTGCAACAACAAGAAAGTCTTTTCCGATTCTCCAACAGCACGGCTCCGAACTCGTAACACAAAGACTGTCCCTTCTCCGTCGGCACAACTCTCCACATCGTCTGTCCGTCTCCGTCGGCACGACTACTCAGCCTTCACATACGTCTGACTGTCCTCCGTCGGCACTACTCAACGCTTCACATACGTCTGACTGACCCTTCTCACACTTTACCGCTATTTATATCTCCCAGGCACTATTCTGGAAGCTTCCGGAACGTTCACTTATTTAGCGGTGAAACACAAAGCAGACAGTTCTAGAAGCCTCTATCACTTTCTCTCTTTCGGCAAGCACCCCAACAATGCGGCCATTCTCCGTCTCTTTCCTTCGGCTCCTTTGCGGTAGTGCCGACAATAATGCGATGGGTGACACTGCGGTTGTCGGCAATTAGATACGGCGGGCGCGGTGACACTGCTCCCTCCTCAGAGCTGGTCGTCCCGACCAGCACTATCACTGCGGCATCTCCCTTGCACCCCGGTGGACTAACCCATCGAACCTCTTCTCCAGGAGGCACGATCCTAGGTATCGCTGTTGGATAGTGTCCCTTGGTCCGGGTAGGACGACGTATGCCATCCTGCTTCGAAATTCTGCAACAGTACCGCCGGTCTTGGCGGGCCCTCGTCCAGTTGCCCTTCTTCCTGGTGTGTTGACGGGCCATCCTGCGCACTTGGAAACGGCTCATTGGGTACCGTGTCCGCCGACCTCTCTGGCGCACCTTCGCAGCCACCTTGCTTCCGATGGGTCCGGCAACAAACCCCACCACATCCGCGCGAGTCGCGTCCACCGCTGCACTCGTGTTCACTCGTGCTCGACACGGCCTCTCCTGTATCCTGCCGTCCACGATGATGTCCACCCTTCTTCCGTTCACGGCACTATGCGTCAGGTGATTGGATGGCTCCGACGGTCCCCCCATGTCACATGCCAAGTCGGTTCTCGCGTGATGCTCGTTTGCTTGTGCGCTTCCCTGCTGATCGTCCTCCACGTCGTATCCTGGTTGGTTACGTACCCGACACACTCCTCCAGAGGATCCCCGACGACGTCCCTGAACTGCCCCTTTGTCTTCCCCGAGACGTACACTTTCGTTATCTGAAACGGGCGCAACTGTCGCCTCGGCCACTAGGTGCTTCCTCCCCGGGTCCGCGCTATTCCGTCTTCCCCTGGCATCCAGTACTTTGACGCTCTCGTCAACTCTTACTACCAGGGCGCCAAGACGTTCCCCGTCGTCCTCCACGACGTCCACATGCTGGCAGAGGTCTTCCACCTTTTCGCCGAGTTCTTCCACGTCTTCCGTCACGCCAATCAGTTCGCCGAGTTGTTCCACGTCTTCCGTCATGCCAATCAGTTCGCCGAGTTGTTCCACGTCTTCCGTCACGCCAATCAGTTCGCCGAGTTGTTCCACGTCTTCCGTCACGCTAATCAGTTCGCCGAGTTGTTCCACGTCTTCCGTCACGCCAATTAGTTCGCCGAGTTGTTCCACGTCTTCCGTCACGCCAATCAGTTCGCCGAGTTGTTCCACGTCTTCCGTCACGCCAATCAGTTCGCCGAGTTGTTCCACGTCTTCCCTCACGCCAATCAGTTCGCCGAGTTGTTCCAGGTCTTCCCTCATATCATCCGAAACGGGCGCGACTGTCGCCTCGGCCACTAGGTGCTCCCTCTCCGGCTCCGCGCTATTCCGCCTGCCCCTGGCATCCAGTACTTTGACGCTCTCGTCAACTCTTACTACCAGGGCGCCAAGACGTTCCCCGTCGTCCTCCACGACGTCCACGTGCTGGCAGAGGTCTTCCACCTTTTCGCCGAGTTCTTTCACGTCTTCCGTCACGCCAATCAGTTCGCCGTCAATTTTCGCCGATAGCTCCGTCTTCATCTCTTTCAGCTCGGCAGCGAGGTTGTCGTTTCTCGTCTTCATTTTGGCAACGAGGTTGACGTTTGCCGTCTTCATCTCTTTCAGCTCGGCAGCGAGGTTGTTTCTCGTCTTTATTTCTTCTTTCAACTCGGCAAAGAGGTTGTCGTTTGCCGTCTTCATTTTGGCAACGAGGTTGTCGTATGACGTTTCCATTTTGGCAAATAATTCTTTCATCATTGCCATCATCCTGGTTTCCGAATCTCCCTCCATCTTGGTTCTAACGTTGCAACTTCTAACGATGTAATGAAACTAGAAGCAATTCGACGAATCCCACTTCTGACACCAGTGTGACTTTTCGGTGGGGTTGTAAAGTAAAGAAGACAGATGTAGTCGAGATAAAGAAACACTTTTATTTCCGTAAACAGTAACTTTGTACACTCGTTGCAACAACAAGAAAGTCTTTTCCGATTCTCCAACAGCACGGCTCCGAACTCGTAACACAAAGACTGTCCCTTCTCCGTCGGCACAACTCTCCACATCGTCTGTCCGTCTCCGTCGGCACGACTACTCAGCCTTCACATACGTCTGACTGTCCTCCGTCGGCACTACTCAACGCTTCACATACGTCTGACTGACCCTTCTCACACTTTACCGCTATTTATATCTCCCAGGCACTATTCTGGAAGCTTCCGGAACGTTCACTTATTTAGCGGTGAAACACAAAGCAGACAGTTCTAGAAGCCTCTATCACTTTCTCTCTTTCGGCAAGCGCCCCAACAATGCGGCCATTCTCCGTCTCTTTCCTTTGGCTCCTTTGCGGTAGTGCCGACAATAATGCGATGGGTGACACTGCGGTTGTCGGCAATTAGATACGGCGGGCGCGGTGACAATACGCATAAGTGGATATAGCGAATATAATCATAAATTTTAATAAGATATAGGGAAACTAATAACAGAGAAAGTATGATGAATGGAAAGTAAGTAATAAAGGGGAACGATGCAAATAGCTGAAGCAATGTAAATACAGCGGAACTTCGAACTGGACCCACGCCAAACATTTAAACTAATTTTGAGTATAATAAGCATTACAAGTTTGAAAAAAGATTGTATTTTTATTACTCTGAAACTCGAAATATTTGTTTTGCACTCACAAGGCTTGCTTTTATCTTGTACACTTTATTTTTACAAGCCCTTATTACTCTATCTACTTCATGTTAATGGAAATATGCAATTGCAGAAATTACCTTGTAATTTTCTTGTAAGCGCAAGTGGAATATGGGAATACAGTAGGCTTTGAGCGATAGTCAAATCTTTTAGAGCTTTCATATTCCGTTCTCATTGCACGGTTAACATATAGAAGCACAAGTTTTCCAAAACTTACAGAAAGAACAAGGAATATCTCCGAAATGGTTCCCTCTAGAAAAAAAATATTTAGACATAAATTGTGTGTTTTAGCAAGATCTACATTTTTTGTATAGTAAGATTTAGTCTATCCCTTACATTTTACCAGTTATGCAAAAGTCTTCCACAGTGAATAGCCAGAAAATTTAAGATATTTTCATTTGTTATAAAAATATTTCAAACATATGGTGTTTAATCAAAGTCGTTAGAGGCATTTTCAAAAAACAAAAATTTTCGAATTATTTTCCATATAAATGGTAGTTTAGGGTGGAGGAATTTTGTTTAGGATCTTCGTATCACATCCGTGAAAGAAATTAAACTTAAATACCAACATATACACGCACGTACACACATATAGACCTTTTTATAAAAAGTTTTTTTTTTTTTTTTATTCAGGGGGCCTCAAAACACATATTTCCGGTGAAATCTCTATGATACGTAGTAGAGAAAGTAAAAAAGTCACTCATTGTGCAATATCTGGGCTCAGAAAGCATCACATGTTTTTATGGCTCAAAGGTTGAAGACATTCTGACATAATACGTTTATTTGATGTAGTCGGATTAATGGAACCAACGAACTATACATTCACTAATTCAACCACGAGCGCTCAATTAAATTTAGTAGCTAAGCTTCAGTTTGTATATTTTCAGAATTTGTTGCAGTAGAGCCAGGGTTATAGGTTTTGATGAACGTTCAAATGCAATTTTAGTTTCCAAATAGGCTATTAGCTAAGCGCATGTTGTTTCCTAATCTGATTGAACGACAGCAGGGAGTGCTAATAATGCAGGCTTCTTAATGTGCTTTTCTCGTTTACTCGAATATACGTTCATTCAATTTCATTATCCACCACAGGGTGCAAACCAGCAGCGTTATTACGGCGGGAAGAAACGGAAATTACAGCAGAAGAGCAAGGAAAATGAAGCCAAGTTGGAAGATGTTCAAACAAGAGCACTTATTTTATCCTCAAAGAATGAGCAAGTTTTCTTACTTGTCAAACCTGGAATGAGGTTCTCTCTTATGGATAATGCATTATTAATTATTCAGCATTCTGAAATATATGTCCAGGATGCTTTAGTTACGTGCTTAGCGTTCTGAGATGTAAATTACACATCTAAACAAAGAGCGAGGATGTCTAATAACTTTATTATAAATGTAAGAAGTTGTTCTTGAGAATTTTACAAGCGAACTTTCTCTTGTTAGATTATACAAACAACATTGCCCTACTTGTTTTATTTTTGCTCACAAAAACAGTTAACGAAGTTCTTGCCATCTAGCTTCTTGGTGGATGGACATAAATGGTTAATTATTTCAGTAACTCTCTCGCAAACATTGTGTGAACAACGCTGTAATGTGTATTAACCTTAATTCCAATGAATTTAGTCACAATTCAAATGTTAAAATGTCTTGCAAAGTTTAATTTCTAAGAGAGAGATTTGGCAACGTCTCGTTAACATTAAATTGCGACTAAATTTATTCAAATTAAGGTAGAAATACATTACAGCATTGTTCACACAGTGTTTGCGTGAAGTTATTGAAATAATGAGCTATTTATATCCGCTCGTCAAGAAGCTAGAGGGCTTCAAGTATTTTACATATCGAGAAGTCGCTCCGCAGTCTCGTGTAACCACAATTCCCCACGAGACGGGAATTTCGTTGGCAGCACTGGCTGCCGCGAGCCGGTGGTTATTTATAACGTTCCAGGAAATAAAGTATATGATAGATTCACGTATGTAATTCATGAAAGGTAATGTAGATAAACAGGGTCCCAAGTTATCTTGAGCGATAGACACCGGCACGGTGCGGAGGGATTTGTTGACAATCCCTTAGAATCCTTCTTAATGTACCTTCCATTCTGTATACGTTTCAGTATGCGATGTTAGTTTCCCCCCTGGAAACGGTGGAAGAAAAACATTTATTTATTTTTAATTACTTCTTATAGGATTGTGAACGTATCTGCATAGGCAACTAGCTTTAGATATTCAAATTATGTTTAAAAGCCGCTTTGAATGAAACATATTGACTATCTACAAGTACCCGTAAACACCCTACCGCGGAGCTATATGTTAGAGTAAACGTTAGAACGTATACAATGGGTTCCTAAATTAATTCCTATTCTTTTTGGTTTGCCTCTTATGGAATGAAGTTTTATTTTCTTGCTAAAAAGAAAAGGGAGAAGGCAGGGACTTATTTTCCAATTTCTGTTAAGCTCGGGTGCAACACGAACTAACTCTGTTGAAATGGGAAAAGTACGAGCTTGGATTAAAATGAATGTACATGTTCTGGAATAGGTGCCGAGGTCACAAATCGTTAGGGAATTGGACTCTCTTACTTCTGACCGGGCTCGAACAAAGACTCAGCTAATCGATAGAGGACGCTCACTAATTAAAGCAGATGTCTAGAATCCTTGCTATTCTCGGTAAAAACTTCCTATATTCGAGTAATATATATTTCCTGCATGAGGTGACCGTGTAACAGACCTAGGACTTCCTGTAACTAAATACCATTTTTCAACAGACAAGTTCTATGAAAGTCATTTTTTTCGACCGTAGTTTTCCTGTCCATTTCTGCTCATGCTATCACACGTATTGAAACTGGAATTCCTGCACTCCGTGCTTTTGCATTTTTATCGCATGTGTTAGGAGTCTACGTGCAGATACTTATACCCATAACATATATGCTTCATACAATTTTCTTTATTAGCGGTAATATATTTTCAGGTTCGTTAGTATCTCTTAGTAGCCGTGGCACAGAAGACCTGGCGTAGAATGGGCCGGTCTCGCGATAACGAATGGTGTACCGCAATCAAGTTCCAACGCTTTCACCAGAGTCAATGACCTCGCGCTACCTCGTCCAGTAGATCACGCATTGAGATGAGAAGCAATACGGATATTATATACGGCAGGCGTTGTTAATTTCAACGCAGTTACACCTGCAAAAAGCATCAGGTAGTAAACTTTGGATTGGTTTATGGGAAAACTACTAGTCGAAGAGAAAAAATAACTAACGCACCTAAGTGGATACGTATTACGGTACCAATTGTCAAATCATTTGCACTTATATTTGCAATTTTCGCTTTCATTTAATTTAACTCAGCTTTCGTCGAGAGTTGGCCCAGCTCACCTTATTTCCCTAATGTGAATTAGTTCAATTTTCACTGTCGCTTCATTTTGTGCCGCGAAGTAGTGTAACGAACGACATATTCCTGAGGTAACCTCTTCTTCCTGAGTATTTACTCACTTGGGAATCGAACACAAGACGCCTGCGAACTCTTGCACTAATACTGCTCACTGAGCTTCACAAACTGGCTTGAAGAACATTGCCGTTAGTCGCACTCGCTGATTCACTCACGTATACACTCGAATACCTCCAGAGTGTCTCGCTTCATGAGAGCGTTCACTTTCCAGAACGTTCGGGATGTCGAAACATCCAGAAGGTTCTAGTTCTCTGTCGATAATATCCTGTTTAAGCAGGACGAGCGCGCGCCTCACCTTGTTTACCGTTCCAACTATCCAGAACAGGCCTTCCAATTACCTCGCACAGTAGCCTCAGCGTCGCAATATTTATTGATGCACATATGCAATATAATCATATTTGATAAGTAGTTGCATCTTATCACTTAAATGTTACCGGATTCGCTTCTCTTTATTTCTTTCTTTCTTACTTTTACCTAGAATTTCATTCACGCAACATTCAAACATAACTTTCGGTGCAAGGAGTCACCCCGCCTTCGGCTGTTGAAGCTTGTTCAACTTGTTGTTTAGCTTGTTCAACCGTACTAGAGATGTGAGGTGAAGTGAAGGGAAAACTGAATCTAGTCATACTATAAAAGCGAAGTGATAGTAAAAGTGAACTAAGTTATACTAAAACAGAGAAGTTATAGTTGGGAAGATCTCAGATTACAAGCACAGGAGAAAGTAGGGATGGTACATCTACTTAGTTACTCCTTGGTGCTATAGTTCGAGGTGACCTTTGGACTCTTTAGCAAGAATATTCCACCTTCCATACCCTAGTGCTTCCTGTCTCCAAATTCTTATCCATATCAATCTAATATCTTTCTCTACTTCATCTATCCATCTAGCCATGTGTCCTCTTTTCCTCACTTCGTAATCTGTACTCTCAATACTTCCTTTGGTGCTCGTTCATCCGACATTCGCTCAACATGTCCTAACCATTTTATCCTTGTTGCTTTTATAAACCTTACATAATTTTCTTTTTCTAATATTTGCTCAATTTCTTTAGATCTTCTAATTCTCCGTCTATCATTTTCCCAGACTGTTCCATATATTCTCCTTATAATTTTTCTCCCAAATATTTTTAGCTGATTTATTTCCGCTGCTGCGAGTGTCCATGTTTCTACTCCATAACAAACTATTGGCCTACTATAGTCTTATGTAATTTAATATTTGCTGCTCTTGATAATATCTTAGAAGAGAAGAGCTTAATATTGGCAAAAAAGTCTTTGTAAAGGGATGGTACTTACTAAGGCTAATTTAGTCCCTATTATGATTAAGAATCTGTCATAGGAGGTAGTTAAAGATTTAGAAAAATGCATTTTAGAAACAAGCATGTATCATGCTAAAGTATGCTTATTTAAGAATTTTCAGGACGATATGAGTAGACGGCAGTTGGTGGAAATCCAAATTGCCACAAAAACTGGTGTCTAGAAAGATTTTTGCCCTGTCGATTAAACACACTACAGAAGTTAAGTGACAGTAAAACTAAACTAAGACATATTAGAAAAGTAAAGTGAAACTGAAAAGAACCAAGCTACACTACACAGATGAAGTAACAATGAAATTGAGCTAAGTCACATTACAAGAGAGAAGTGACAGTGAAAACAAACAAGGGATTTCAATCTAAGACCTCCAAAATTCAGGTCACTGATGTCATCTTTCAGCCATTTCGCTCAATCAGGGGTTATTGTTTCCTAAAATAGTTCAAATGCACAATTGTTATTTCTACTGAAACCTTCTCAATGATAAGAGAAGCAGATGACGCGTATAAACTATCAAGCTACGTGATTGAGGCTTTTCATGGACAATTCGTTGACTGAGCAAATTTGTCTTAATGCATTACTCAGTTTATCTTCACTTAGCTTTAGAAATAGCAGCTAAGGAGGAAGGAACTACCCCAGTGAAAACAGTCCAAAGCTTTCCTAATATCGCAGCCCCAAGAGAAACGGCAAGCGTAGTATTTTCTGCGAATGGCGCTTAATGAATTCTTATTGCTTTTAGAAGAAAGAGGGAAGATGCAGAATGAGATGGAGGAAAATGTCCATTACGTACCTACCGCTTTTTCAATGCGCCTTCGTAAAATATACATTTATCAGATTATCCGCTGCGAATAGTTAATATTGTCCGATGTATAAACAGACCATCTCACTCACTCACTGAATGAATTTACAGGACGCTGAAACACAGGCGAATGTGCTTTCTCAGTTTTATTTCCTCTTGCTTTTCTTTCTTTGTCTTTAAGTTCACCATTTTTAAACTGCAAATAGTTATGAAGACATGAATGAAAGAATCAAATGAACACGGACCTAAGGCAATGTGATAATCATAATGACATGAATGAAACCGTCGAATAGTAAGCTTGAGCCAAGTGAAATTCGGATCTAGGGCCGCTGACAGACCTTCTGAAACCAAAGGAAGCGGTTTTCAACGACTTGTTCTTTAGCACGGCTAGCTTTATAAATTCACGGATTCATTTATCTTCAATAATACACAAGTACAAATAATACGTATAACACAAACAGTAACGCAACGTTCATTGGTCCTGTTTCCTCCTCTACCTATTAATCGAAAATTTGAGATACATTGTACTCGCTGTATAGAGCTTTAACATGTGGGAGAGTCAAGCTTTAATGACAACCCAGGGAAATACATTTGGCCTCTGTGTGTACCTTGAACGCCGCGTGCGAGCGCTGTAGTACGCTAGCAGCTACAATAAGTTATACGATGGCGGCACTCGACATCGCAGTTTAATATTTTGTGGGAATTGAAGTCATAAAAATGTACATGAAAGTGAAACTTCAATTTGTTCCCCAGTTCAGTGATTGGGCGTTCTTAACAGGTATTACATTATGTTTTTACATTACTTTATGTAATTTACATGAGCTAAATTTAAGACTTTAGGAGAAATACATTTTTATGACACAATTTTAAGATAGTATTATTGGAGCTTTTAAGTAAAAGCTATTATGGATATGGTAAATGAAAAATATGATGTGTTGCACTCACATGACTTTCTCTACTCTTGTACTAACCATTCTTACAAACCTTATTCATATATGTTCTTCGTGTCAGTCGAGATAAACATTTGCAGAAATTATCTTATTGCTTATTTCCTTGTAGGTGCAAGGGGAATATGGGAATAGAGTATGCTTTGCGCGATAGTCAAATATTTTAAAGCTTTGAGATTCCGTTTTCTTTGCACACAACATATAAAAATAGAATAACGATGTTCCATTTGTCAGAAGTGTAAATTCACCAAAACTCACACAAACAACAAGGCCTATTTCCGAAATGTTTAGACATAAATTTGTGTTTTAGCAAGATCTACATTTTTTGTATAGTAAGATCTGCTCTATCTCTTACGATTTACCAGTTATGCAAAAGTCATCCAGTGTAAATAGGACATCATGGCTATAGCCAGAAAATTCAAGATCTATGTTTCATTTGTCATAAAAATATCTCAAACATATGGCATTTTAATCAAAATCGTTAGAGCCATTTCAAGAAAATCAACATTTTCCATGTGAAGGTTAGTTTAAGGTAGAGAAATTTTCTTAAAAATCTTCGTGTCGCTTCATTGAAAGACATTAAACTTACATACCAACTTTGGTTTTTAATCGACTTTTCGTTTTTGATTTATGCTGTCCACAGACTGACAGACAGACACACACACACGGACCTTTTTCTAAAATGCTTTTCTTTTTGTATTCAGGGGCCTCAAAACATATTTCTGTTAAAATCTCGACATCCAATTTTTGGGTGGAATACAACACTTCCTCTACTTACTACTTCTATCTGGTCTTTTAGAGTAATTTAAATAAAGATTACGCAATTTAGATTCCCTAAAAATGATGTTGCGTATGTTTGCTACGTGTTTTAATTCTAAACTGATTACTGATAACGTTCTCTCTTCATTACAATGTGAATTAATGGTCTTAAAATGTGACAGAGAAATGCGAGCGAAATATAATTCAAAGTCAAGTCTTATACAGTTTTATGAAGGATTGTCAAGATGACGCTTTCCCAACGTCATAAGCTATATGCAAAAGTTTTGTGGTTATTGAGTTCTACTGATAGATGTAAACAGTATTTTATATTGTGGAAATAAACAAATCTGCAACAAGAAATGAGCTTGCAGACGAGTTTTTAACGGCAGTTCTTGCACATCTTGTGCTAATAATATTTTTCCAAATTTTGAGGAACTGAGTAATATGAATTAATGTCCAACAGATGTGTTTACTCAGGTGTTTCATTACGTTGTATTTTTATTTACTTTGATAGAATAATATTTTCTTGTGAAACCTACAGTGCCACAACTAGTTTCCGTTCACAGAGATGCACGCTAATCTCGTAGTGCACAGGTTATGCACGAAGTGTAAAAGTCTGCCCAACCAGTGTGATTGGTAAGTATTTGAGCAAGAGTTGGCAATGAGTGAACCATAACAACTCTGATCAGCAGATTCTAGCTGCTTAAACCACAGTGATAGAAAGGTGTCAAAGTTCTACTTTAGCAACCTTTGATAAAATATAACCAGTAACTGTCCGCCATGAACACTGTACTCAGAACTAAGGAGTTTTCTTGGGGATCTCGTTTTGAAGTGTTACAGTCACCTTGGGCGGCCCGGGTTCGATCCCAGGGACCCGCATGTGGTATTCGTGGTGGACGAAGCGGCGTCAGAGCGGGTTTTCTCCGGGTACTCCGGTTTCCCCCGCCATCTCATTCCACCGGTGCTCCATCTTCATGTATCATCAGTGTCACCGCCTGCGGTGCCGTAGTAGTAAAAGCGGGCGTTAAACACTACAACAACAACTACAGGCACCTTTAAGAAGTAGGGCAGGATTTCAGTACTCAGCCAGTAATTAGTCTATTGCGCCTTCGTGATCTCCAGGAGGAAGTAATGTGGGCGAGGGATTACTAAACTCGTAAACTTGACGTTTCATCCGGGACTTTGGCGAACATCTTAAGAGGAAGTCAGTTACTGCAGCCCTCTGAAGTCGTTTGTTACACTCGCAGACAAAACTCAAGTCCACAGCATTTACTGTATTGTATTCAAACCAAAACTCTGATGTCAAGATTTCACCGCAAATATGTTCTGAGGCCCCCTGAATATAAAAAAGAGCATTTTTAGAAAAAACGCGCGTGTCTGTCAGTCTGTGGACTAATACATTAAAAAGACGAAAAGTTGGTTGAAAACCAAAGTTGGTATTTAAGTTTAATGTCTTTAAAAGATGTGGAAAGAAGATTTCTAAGAAAAGTGCTTCATCCTAAACTACCCTTTACATGGAAAAATTTGCGAACATTTTGATTTTCTTGAAAATGGCTCTAACGATTTTTATTAAAATGCCAAATGTTTGAAATATTTTTATGACAAATGAAATGTATATCTTCAATCTTCTGTCTATAGTCCATGAAGTCTTATTTAGTCTGGATGACTTTTGCATAACTGGTAAACTGTAAAATATAGACTAAATCTTACTATTCAAAAAACGCAAAACTTGCTAAAACACACAATTTATGTCTAAATAACTTTTTTTGTACACTGAACCATTTCGGAGACATTCTTCATTATTTGTGTAAGTTTTGGAGAACGTACTTATGACAAATGGAACATAGCTATTCATTTTTTTATGTTAACCATTCAAAGAGAACGGAATTTGAAAGCTTTAAAAGATATGACTATCGCTCAAAGCCTACTGTATTCCCATATTCCCGTTGCACGTGCAAGAAAACGAGCAATGAGATAATTTGTACAAATGTTTATCTCAACTAATACGAAGAAGATAGAAGAATAAGAGTTTGTAAGAATGGTTAGTCATGCAAGTGCAACACATCAGATTTTTCATTCTTCAACCTAGCTCAGCTATGTTTGCTCTATCATTCGACTATTTGAATAGTTTTTTTTCCACCTGTAAAGTATACTTGTAGACTATAGAAAAGTTCATAATTAAAATGAAATATACAAGTCACTCCACTCCATTTCCACGACTATCATGGGATTATTACAAATATAGTAAGGCATTATGACAGTTATAACAAAGGCATAAAAGTGTCTCCTAAATAGTTGTAATAAATGATCTAACAATACGGGAAGACATAAAAGGAATTACTTTAATACCTTGTTGAGACTTTAAAACGCCATACGTGTGACGCCATCTATTTAGTGCAGTGATCGCAGATGCGTTTTAAACAGATACCTCGCTATCGCTAATCGCCAGACAGATTTATGATAAAACACCGCAGTGCAGTTACGTGTTTCATACTGCGCTGCAGAAATAATTACGTCATTAGACCGCCTTTGTGCATGCTATTATTTTTATAATATGTGCATTTTAATCAGCGCGCGACCAAAACATTGCGTCACTTATTCGATGCAAAAATGTTGCATATCGTGCTCAAAAGTATTTATTTTCGAATCTTAACTTATTATGGGTTACCGAAATTACTATCTCAGGCAGCATTGCTATTAAATATTCGATTAATTATCTGTTTTCGATGTTAAACTTAGTACCAATGTCTATAAAGCTGTTGATCAGCAATGTGACCTTTTAATGCGTCAATCATAAACACTATTATTCTACTAATTTCTTGGTATTCGTGTAGAACAGGCCTGTTAAATTTACACTTAAGGCGTAAAGAGAGGTGTCTCCCCCCCCCCCATCCCACAACCTTAACTGCAGTAGCACGGGTTAAGTAGAACCGATTTTCGGTTTGTTTTTCCCAGTTTTTGATCGTCAGGTAAGGGAATATGTTCACATCTGGTGAGTACTTTTTGTTGGGTCTGATCTAGAAGTTTTCGATAATATTGATAGTATATGTACTCCAACCTAAGCAGACATAGATTAGCGATGGGCAACGATACCTATCTATCTCGATATTCGAAACCGATACTAAGCACCGATACTCAATACTCATGTTATAAAAAGCCGTCAAAGCGATCGCTGGTTCACTTAAATATGTTATTAGTAGTTATTTTTGTATAATGGCATATAAAAATGTAGTTCTTGCTCATCATTTTACATGACGAAGCATCATGTTCTGACAGCGACAGGAAACTAGTACGTTGCTTTTCCAATAAAGGTTCTATAAACTTCAGTTTGTGTATGAATGTAATAAGGTTCTTTAAATTTTTGCGTTGTGTGAATTAAAACTGCACGAAAACATCCTTCTGCATATTGTACACACTGCTCCATTATTATTAGTGCTGTCTCATGTTGTGTTCAATAACAATGTTGTACATTGGTAAAACAAAACACTTATGGACTTGTCGTACGGTATACCTGCAAGGTACTTTCATGACCCGAGTTTACTTCCGAAACACAAACTAACAAGTAGAAGGGAAAGTTCTACTTCCATGGGTGTATTATTTCACGTCTTAAGTTCTTATTGGTTCTGCTGGATACCTGGATTTTGGTTATCAGAATACGTACATGTAAGGGTATGGAATGAGTCATTAGCCAGGCTGTTGCACAGCAAAACGAGCTACATTCACAACTCCCCAGGGAAGCTCATGATATATTGTCGTGTAAATTATATTCATACATAGGGAGGTACAATCTAAAACGTCGCTTCGTTTTCGTGTGTTACCAAGGAATTTTGCTTCAGAAAGTTTGTGAGTTGGCTGTGCTGAAATGAATTCGATATATCGAACTGAAATGCTGCGAATCTGACACAGGTTTTCCTTCCAAACAGAAAATGCAGTCAGTGTTCTGTAATTCTGAAATCTTGGCAGTTATTTCAGTGTTCCAGTTATATACGTATTAGACACTGCTTAGGTAGTCAATAGGTTTTAAGTTACTCGTTAATCTATAGTAGAGCCGTAACAATAAGATATTTTATGAATTTTGTGTATAAATTTGCGAAAGTGCATAGTGTAGACGTTAGCTAAGAGCAATACATTTTTAAATTTTGTGAACGATGTGAAGGCGAAAGGAAACTTTTCATATTGAGAAACAACCAAGAAAACTTAAAATTTTGAAAAAATGCTACTGAGGCCAGCAAGAACTGAGGTTTCCACATATGCTGCTGGGTAAGAATGGATTTGGGTAAACTACAAAAACATACTGTTAAACTTTAAAATTCATTTTTCTTAGTTCCTTTTCCCCCCCATAATTTTTCGCTATTCAAAATGTTCCATGACCCTAGTTTATAAATTACTAACTTGCAATTTTCAGGAGGCCTTCACAGATTAAAGTATTAAAATTTATCGTGCGCTAATTAAAAATGTTAAATAATTGAGCTGAAATTAAATATATAACTCGCACTGAAAAAATTGAAAATATTGATAAATAGCGTACAAAATATTTGTTTCTTTTAAAATAATTAAAGCTAAGTAATTTTGGTATGATAAATTCTTTATATTTGTATAATGAACTCAAATTGAAAATTTAGGAGAGATACAATAAACTTTAGGGTCCAAC
The DNA here is from genome assembly GCA_030765045.1 of Tenodera sinensis. NCBI lineage: Eukaryota > Metazoa > Arthropoda > Insecta > Mantodea > Mantidae > Tenodera > Tenodera sinensis. The sequence continues at coordinate 83,789,341 of CM060968.1, forward strand.
GGTCATTTCATAAAAGCATATCAAAAAGTGATTTATTATTGATAAATTAAACATGGTTTCACATGACATTCAAATTTGGTATGTACCATTTACTTTATGTTCTGAGTGTTTGGAAAAAAATTCAAAGCAATCAGGATTTTTTCATTTTCATAGGTACATTGCCTCTATATTCTCTGAAAATACTTCCATGTAGTTTAACATCCTGTATAAGGTGTGAGTGCACAAATCTTAACGGCAACATAACTTGCTTTTAATACTTTCCTGTAAAGTGCACGACTGCATACACAAACATAGAAAGAAACACTTCCTTCACGATTTGATGGCATTTAGCACACTAGACAACTAAAAATAATAAATCTGACCTTAATTGGCACGCAGTGGAAAAACGATTCTTCATGGTTAGAAAGAGGAATATTTAAGTATCACGAGTATCCTTACAGAACTGGAGTGCAGATAAATAGGAGATTTTAACTTGTTTTTTCTTTGCCATAAATTGTGCTTCTCGACAAGCTGCATGTTTCTTTTCAAGTGAAGGAAAATTAATCAGGGACTCTTTTTCTCTCTTTTCTCTGCTCTCGGTGTCGCATTATTAGCATCATAGCTTGTTACCAGCAGCGTTGGATAATTTATTATTCACCAGTAGAATATTAATTCTGTGGGCTCCCGCTTGCGTCTTACATTTATTTTCCCCGCTTTTTCAATTACTTGATTGCAATTACGGGCCTCAAAAGGGACCCACAAACTACAAGGTGATTCTATTTCATTCCTGGGCTTCAAAGCCTGGGAGAATTTCTGACTGGATATGCATCGTCGTATTCATGAAAAATGTAATCTATGTCATAAGAAAAATGGGTAGCGAATTGCTAGTCCGGTAGTAAAACGATGGGTGGCAGGCAACTCTACAGAACTGGTTCCTATTTGGGTTATATAGACTAAAGCAGCTCAGCTTCCAAAGTGATTTGGAAATCTGTCTACATTTTTAGGGACCCCAAACACTTTTCTGTATCTTTACTTTTAGGGGAGCAATCTGAAGCTTGACCGCCTCGTAGCGCAGTCGATAGTGCGCCTGCCTCGCGCCGAGGACCCGAGTTCGATCAGCTGTACCAGCATAGGGGTTTTTACCCCCACTGGGAGGTCTGGCACGGGGTGCACTCAGCCTCGTTAGGTCCCGGAAAGGCCAATAATTGAGGAGCTATTTGATGGAGAAGTAGCGACCCCAGGTTGAAGGCAGCATAACTGGCTGGAAGGGCTCGGGACGCTGACCACGTACCACCCTCCAGTACTGCGCCGCACCAATGACGCCTGTCGTGGGCAGAGGTGGGGGACGCAGCGGTTGAGCTGCAAGCCTTGGCCCTTAATGGGCTGTTGTGCTGGGGTTTAGTTAGTTTAATCTAAAGGTTACTGTGTCCATTTAAAACATTTCTAAGGCTTTCTCAACACTAACTGCCTTATATAATTGTGATAAGTGCTGAGAAGAAATCTCGTCTCTGGATTTTCAGCTCTCTTCTCCCTCCCCCGTCTCTCTCTCTTTCTCTCTCTCTTTGGAACCATTTTCAATTTTCTTACAGAATTTCAGTGGAACTGCCTTTCCCAACTTCTCCAAACAGAGGTGTTTAAATGTATAATAATAATAATAATAATAATAATAATAATAATAATAATAATAATAATAATAATAATAATAATAATAATAATAATAATAATAATAATAATAATAATAATAATAATAATAATAATAATAATAATAATAATAATAATAATAATAATAATAATAATAATAATAATAATAATAATAATAATAATAATAATAATAATAATAATAATAATAATAATAATAATAATAATAATAATAATAATAATAATAATAATAATAATAATAATAATAATAATAATAATAATAATAATAATAATAATAATAATAATAATAATAATAATAATAATAATAATAATAATAATAATAATAATAATAATAATAATAATAATAATAATAGTAATTACTAGTTTTATATCTTTGCTGTCCTTAAACAGGATAGGCCATATCAGAGATAAATGAATGAAATGGGTTAAATGATGCCCAAATCAGCTGGGCAAATTGTGTAGTTTTTTATGGAAACTAACTGCTGTAATTCTCAGCGTCCCATTCTATATTGGACGTGAAAGACCGCTTAATTTTGTTCCGAGACCTCTTTATCAGGATTGCAGTTTAGCATGTGTAAATCAGCTCGGGGCCCATAAACCTTGAACTTATTCCAAAATCATACTTTTATGATAAAGCCTTATATAGGCAATTCACCCGACCGAGAATCAAAATCGGGACCTTCCGAAGCATACTGTTGTTACGATACTATTTCTGATAAAGGGACTATTAAAGATAGTTGATGTTATAAGTCCTGATTACACATTTACTGACACTAAACAAAATTTAACACACTTATTGTGTCTGGCCTTATTTCAAATTCAGTATTTTTATCAAATACGATTCATCTGACTTTTGTTTCCTAATGTGGCAACACCAACAGATAAGTATACGCCATAATAACATATTAGCAACAGCAATGAGGTTAATGAACATAGGACATACTCAAATTAAAGAGATTCGCAGTAAACAGTGACAAAAATAAAACGACCGTCAATAATGAGTATTAGAAAATAGGTAAACTCAAGTCAGTATATAGATTTTAGCCTTCAATTTGGATTTGATATGTACAGTAAGTAGTTTAAAAGCTCGTGTGGTCGAATGTCTTATCTCCGGATGTAGTTCTGCTGTTCAGAATCTGGGAACAGAAGATGTGCGTCAGTCACAGAGGGGAGACGCGAATAACGTTTCTCTGTGGATTCTTCAGTAGCAGTGGCTCACAAGTGACGTGACACTTGCTTGTCAGAATCCTTGGAAAATAGTTCCGCAGTGCAGCATTCCTGTATAACTAAAGCCAAACTGTACTGAATGTTCATTTCAAAGTGTGTCATGACGTCATTGTTTTGAGTGAATGGTTTTGAAGCGAGTGTCAACTATAAGAAAAGGGAGGTAATCTAGTACACGAGGAGAGAAGTTATCTACAATTTGATTTTTAAAAGAAGATGCATGACAGGTGACAGCTTCTCCACATGGACAGCTACAGTGTTGTCAATAAGCAGATAGCTACATATATCCCCCTCTTTAACCCTCAATATTCGGAACATGTAAACAAACGTTTAGGTTTATCTCACGGCAGAGAAAACATGCAGAAGTAATCAACATTAGCCTGGCTTTAGTATAAAAGTAGTTTGTTCTTAATACGAACAAACTATGTTCTCATGAGTCTTCGCAATTGTTATTCTGAGTACCTAATTTGCTGTTCAATATTTCTCTCCCTCTCTCTCTCTCTCTCTTTCTCTCTCTCATGGTACTCTTGTGGTACTTTCAAGTGTACCGTCAGTCCAGCCCTTTGACGTGGTATGGTCGGCGTTTACCCAAGTTTCATCAAACCACACTATTTCCTTCAAGTTCCCGTTTAGAACTTCTCTTTTAAAAAGCCCTTAGCACTACAATATCTTACCTTTCAAATATCAGTTTTCTGTTATTTTAACTTAGTGCCAGATCGTGAAGGATGGCTAACCCTTCGCTGAAAAAGCTCTCCTTTAACAGAAGAAAGAAGCGCACGTTTTATTGGATGCTCAGTTCATGTGTGGCAGTTATAAATAGGGCCCGGATGTTTACGGCCTAAAAATGTTAGAAATATGCAAGAAATGACGATCGAAAAAATTACAAAATATGACAATAAGTATGGCATACAAATTTCGGGTGGATTTTCGAAATCTTCAAAAACTTAACATTATATTGAAAATCTAATAAATAAGCAATATTCATTTTATTGTTGCGTTTTGAATTTATTTAATTGATGAATCTAGAGCTAACCCTCGCCTCTGCACACATTGAAATAAATGTCACATTTTGAAGGGCGATCAGAAAGAATTACAGTAGCAAATTACATACATTTTAAAGTTTTCAAAAAGGAGCAATATTCTATTTGCACGTAACATTGTAACGAGAAAAAGGGCTAGTATTACAAACAAGAATTGTAGATGTGAAAGATCGACTTTGGGATGACTGTGCGAAACTGAAATAGAAATATTAAAAAATGTCAAAAAACGTTAGAAAACTCAAAATATGATTTTATATGAGCCATGAGAGTTACACAATTGAATCACCATTGATAAAATTGTGCTTCCCTTATATTTTCCATGGGAAAAATTACAAATAAAAACTATGACATCATAAACACCCGGACCCTGGTTATAAACGTGATTTCTTATGACATCTGAGTGAAAAATGTTGGTCTCTCATTCTCAGGAGTTGCGATAGACCTGGCTTTAGCTGCCTCGCTTTAGACATTATTTTAAAAGAGCACGTGCAGTTTGTTTCCTCACTTGGTTGAAAGGAAGAAGACGTTCATTGTGAAGGGACATATTCTCCTCTTTCTGTTCGAAGAATTCCGTAAGAGAACACACAAATTCTCTAGCTCGGCTCTGCAACTTTAGGCGACATACCCTTGCACCGTGGCCAAAAATAATGTAACATAGACCGGAGGTGCAGAAAGGTTTTCCTTGGCGGTCTCTGTACCTACAACAACTCTGGCTTCCATAACTATGTATTTTAACATGAGTTTTAACAAAGCAGGCTAACAACATACAACGCAACTGAACGTCAAACAAGGTTGATTTCTCGCAAATATCTAGCGATAACTGATCTAAGGAGTACAAGATTCTTTAGTGTAATCAATGTGGCAACCTTTGTTTACGTTTCCATAGCAACGGCCTTCCCCTCTTACCCTTTATCCTTCATGTTTGACATATGTCATGTATCTTCTTTTAAAAATCAGACTAGCACGCATGGTGCTCAATTCTAGATGGAACTGCATTAATTATAAAACGCAGACCATGTAACATACTACAACGTGTGTCTTTGACAGAGGGTCGAAAGTTCCAGTCCCGCCTCGGGCAAGGGTGTTTGTGATTGTATGTGTGTGCATGTGTATGTGTGGGGTGTCTGGAAGTACGACTGCAAGAGTAAATGGGTGTGTGCGTGTGGACTGCGTAGAATAAATAATCTTCTGGATGACTAAATGGCCATTGAGGAGTGAAGGCCAAATGTATATGTTAAAAAAAAAATTAGAAAAAATATGAATACAGGGTGGAAGGGAAGTCATTACATTAATTTAAATAAGCTGGCAACACTGTAGGTTGTATGTGTGTCACTTTCCCTGGGTCAGTACATAAACAAACACCGCAGCGTGGTATCTCGTGAACGTAAACAAATATCATGCCGTGTCCTTCCATCTTTACTGTGCGAGTGTAGGCCGACTACAATCGTTATCTCCCAAAACATTACACCTTCCTGCATTACACCTACCTGTTTACATCCAGAAGTCGGTTCAATTCCATGACCAACCTCAACACAATGTTGTCTAGTTACTTCACGTCTGGAAAGCCTATTCGAAATATTCCTTTAATTCTTTTAAGTAACCAATTACTTCGAAACTTGTGTGATATCCCATAATTACTACCAAAGTTATGTCACAAATAGGTTACTTATGCGTCTTCCAAGTAACAAACTACTATCTTCGTGGATTCTTGTGTAATTACGCATGCAATTTGGGGACAACAACCAATTATTTTTTCGAAATCGGCTGAGTGTGTGTGTGTGTGTGTGTGTGTGTGTGTGTGTGTGTGTGTGTGTGTGTGTGTGCACCTCTGCAATAAAACAAACCTGTTAATGCTTCTTGCAAACTCATCAATATCTATTCATTGCCCCAGAAAACGTATTCTGCTAATTCGCCGAGGAGACTCACAACGCACTATGTTGACAAATTAATGTTGCTTTATGCTGTTGATGATAACAAGTACGCACTTAAGTAACTTTGATATGGACTAAACAAAAGTAGTGCTTAAGAAGTTCCGGTAGGACGCCTACATTCTGTAAACACCGTTTACCACAAAGTGAGAAGATTCTCAGTAGTGCCAAACGCCTTGTCTTATAAGCAACTTCTCCGACACGTAAGTCATGCACCTCTGCGGCAGTGCCAGGCGGATTGCATACTAGGCTCAACGCCTAGACCGAGGCTTCCGCGAAACTCATATCATGTTGGCTTCGGCCTAGACTAGGTAAACATATGTCCGCAAATACGTGAATAGCATAAATCAAACTTGGTATCTAAGTTCAGCAGCGTTACGGAGATTTTCAAGAATATGCTCCCATAGTACCCCTTACATAGAAAATGCTTCCCTATTTTCTCCCCTCTAAAGTGGCTCTAACGACTTTGATTAGGATAAGTTTAAGACAATTCCATAATAAAATAATGGCTGTCCCAATTTTAACATAACAAAATAATGATGGCACAACACAAAATAAATACACAAACAGCAGAAGTGAAATTCCTTAGAGTGCTATGGAAGACTAGACCAATAAAAAAGGATCAATTACAACAATTAAAAATAGAATGGAATACAGAAGCAGTTGGAAACCACTTAAATAGAATGGAAGAAAATAGAATTCCCAAAATAGCGAGTATCTATCAACCATAAGGACTTCTACTTTTCTGAAACTGGAAGCCACTATTCATTACTTTCTTCTCGTGGTAATTCAAAGGGCATGGACTTTCAAAGCCACTACTTAACGATATGCTCTTTAGGTATTGTAATGTATAAATGTGAATTGAAACTTAATCTGGATTAAGAAGTAAAGTGATGTGGATATACACCAGATTTTTAATAATTGCTGGAACACACCATTAATTTTTCAGTGCCTGCAATTTCTGCTGAAATGCTTAGAGTGAAACTACAGCTGTTAATAGGTTTGTAAGCTAAAGTGGTACAAATCAATGATTTGGTTTAGTGTTAAAGTTAATAATCCCGTTGGATAAAGTGAGCAGGCTGATAATGTAAATAGTGAGAGCAACAATATAGTACAGCTGTATGTTTGCAATGATGCACGAGTTGTGAAACTATAAGCCGTATTATGTCAGCACGTAAACGTTCACTTAATTTCTCTCCTCATATTTAATACCAACTTTAGTTATCAACTATCCCATGTTAATGCACACGTACCTGATTCAATACACCGAAACGTTTTTAAGTGTTCCTAAGTGACTCAGTATTTCCTTCGCCTATATTAGATCATCCTCTCATTGTCAGTCTGGGTAGTACGGTTGGTTAGACGCTGGCCTACTGATCCGAAGGTCGCGGATCCAAATCCGACTTAGACCGATGTGCTTAAAAACCACAACTCCATGTCAGTAGATTTACTGGCATGTAAAAGAACTCCTGCAGGACAAAATTCCGGAACACCTGCAACGGTGAGGTGATCCTGGCAATTGACAGCTTCGTTAAACAATAAAATACTGTACTCCTCTCATCATCATCATCACCTATTTTATTGTTATTATTACCATTATTATATTATCATTATCTCTATCATCACCATTGTGGAGGCCGCACGCCTCAAAGGCGCTGAAGATTAAACAACCTCACACCCCTACTTGTAAATACGCGGCCCGGCGACAATGGAGCTATGAGAACGAAGAAGACTACCAGCGCGGCAGAACAAAGCGTTTTCAAACTTTTCGGGAACTTTCGACTGCCGGCTTATTTACGAGAATTTGGAGAAAAGGTGTATTATTCAAGAGCTCGGACAGAAAGTCAGTCATTAAGTATTAAACGAGACAGTTGTCAGCAGTTAATTTTATGCGCGTGTGTGTATATGTGTGTGCATGTGCGTGCGCGCACAGTCAGTGTTGAGAAGTTTGATATCGTGAGAGGAAGTTGTAGACATTTAGTCGTCGTGTCTGTGTTGTTTGTTGTGTGAAGTAGTTTTAATTAAGCTGCCTGAGTGAGTACGAGTGTATCGTCGGAAGCAGCTGTTTGTGAGACAGAGAGAGGACTGAAAGACACTGAAATACGTGTCAAAGCTACAAGAAGACAGATAACTAAAATAGATAACCTCTCGCGTCTGCTGATATATGACACGTTGCTGTCCTGAAGATATATCTGAACAGAGTGTACATACACTGCCTCGCCACGTTTGTGCGACAAGCTTGCGTAAAAAAACTGGACAATTTCACATTATTTCCGATAGGCCTTATGGTTTTGCCAAGTTGTATACGTTAACAGAGTTCATGAGCGCCTTTCAGTGAGCCTACAAATAATTAAATTAAATAAATAAAAATAATGTCAAAATAACATCTGCATTATCACTACCCTGGCATCTAGTATCTAAACCAAGGCTTCTCAGACTTTATTTATGCTATAACTTTATTAGATACGTTTTACATACTTTTGTACACAATAGTGAATTTTTTTGAAGATGTAACCTAATTCTATAACAGAGTTTACTACAAGATAATATAAGAAAAGCAGAACAAAGAAGCAAAAACACAAATTCCGTTGCGTCAGTTCTCCTCTGCTGGTGTATTTCTGTTTCCTGGATCTTGTCGTTGTACTCCATCTGCTCTGGTTCTTTGAACTAGTAAACTAGCAGATCTCCTGAGAGCCATTGTCTTTATCTGTTGTTGCTGTCCATTTCTCTGTGGTCCTCGACTCCTGTTTAATTCTGCTTTCATTGCGCGTGTCGACACCATGTCCGCTATTAACTGTAATGTTTTGGCATCCTCCTTATTCCTAACAACGTTCCAAATACTCTTTCCTTCCAATTCCATTCCTCCCTCCTTTATCAACTGATGACGTAGTCTACATCCAAATAATACATGTTTCGGAGTATATCGTGTTTTACATTGTTCACATATGTCACTAGTTACTCCAGTAAGCTTCTTAAAATATGTACCATATATGGACCATGCCCGGTTAGATAATGAATTAGACCATTATTTGGTTTTAGGTCCTCGAGTTTTAGGCGTTCTTTGAGCCCAGAAATATTTCATGCACACGTCTTCCTACATATTGTCACAATCTTGCTGGCATTTTAGTAATAATTCTTCTCTAATTTCTACCTTGTTGCTGCACTTCCTGCCTTTACTGAATAGTCACAAGGCCTGATCTTAATACTGCGAGGTGCATCAAAGTACTATTGTGGCACACAAAATCCCATTGTTGCCAATTTGGAGCCTGCCTGTCAGAGAAGTCTCAAAAACGCTATATGACCGCTAAACAATTAAAAAAAAGTGATGTATTGCAGTCGCATGACTTTCTCTACTCTTGTACTAACCATTCTTACAAACTCTTACTCTTATATCTTCTTCGTGTTAGTCGAGATAAACATTTCCAGAAATTATTGCTAATGAAAGTGGGAGTACAGTAGGCTTTGTGCGATAGTCAAATCTTTTAAAACTTTGAGATTCCGTTCTCTTGGACGGCTAAGATATAAAACATGAATAGCTATCTTCCATTTGACGAAAGTTTAAGTATTCCAAAACTCACACAAATAGCAGGAATATCTCATAAGTATTACACGGATAGAAGAAACGTTGTAGAAAATAGAAATTGGGTTTAAAATTGAGAATTCGTATAGCGTAGGAGCTCAAATTCTGACAGTGTCGACGTCGTAAGTCCTGTTTCATCTTGGTGCTATGAAGACCCATTTCGTAAGTATATTATGTCATTCATCTGGCGAGAATGCAACTTGGGAAGTTTTAGCAGCAGCTATGTGAGGTTTAGGAAACGGACACAACAAGAGAAAGTTACAGCGCCATTGTATTAAGTTAAATTGTTTAGAAGCTAAATTAAGTTACATATATACGTTTGAAATTGCATTTTTGGACCTACAATTTTATTTTTTATTTTTACACCATTTATTAGCTTTGTTCTGCTTTGAATGATATATTATTTATTTGAATCTGATGCATAGCTTTGTATTTAGAGGGGTTAAAAGGGAACTCTGTGATGTTCTTAGAGTGAAAGGGGGCGTGGCACCCAGTGCTGTTTTAGTTTTTCTTTTATGTATCCTCTACGGATGACTCTATAAACACATTTCATTTTTTTGTGAGGTTTGCAAACAAATATGACAGGTTCCTTGTGGTGAAGATGTGTTTTTCTTTGAAGAAACCATTTTTATTGTGACTTTGTGAAAAATATTTAAGAATGGCTTCTGTAAGTCGAAGACGTAAGAAGAGAAAACAATATTTGTGGAAATCAGCAAACTAAACCCAAAAATATAGTAATGGTAACAAGAAAATTGCAAACACTAGTACTTTACGCAGTGCTTCACAATCCAAACTTTCATCTAAAAGCTGTAATATAGAGGACAATAATGCCAATTATGAAGTTAGAATATAATTAGAGACCGAAGGAAACTCAAAGAAGACAAACATTATAACTGCAGTATCTTAGGGAGTTCTAGGTGATTAATTTTTGAATAAAGAACGACAGTTACATGATAAAATTTAATATCTCATTTTCTGAAAACTATAAATTTGTACATTTTGTAACATTCAAAGTAAATAACATTTTAAAAGTTGAGAAAACCACCACCACACACACGCACCGGCACGCACACACAATCTATACAAAAAAATGTAGATCTTGCTAAAACACACAATTTAATTTATGTCTAAAGAAAGTTTTTTTGTAGAGTTAACCATTTCGGAGATCTTCCTCGTTATTTGTGTAAGTTTTAGAGGACCTATACTTCTATCAAATGGAACATAGCTATTCATTTTTTATATGTTAACCGTGCAAAGAGAACGAAATTTGAAAGCTTTAAAAGATTTGAGTATCGCTCAAAGCCTACTGTATTCCCATATTGCCGTTGAACGTGCAAGAAAGCCAGCAATAAGGTAATTTCTGGAAATGTTTATCTCAACTAACATGAAGAAGATTAAAGAATAAGAGTTTGTAAGACTGGTTAATACAAGAGTAGAGAAAGTCATGTGAGTGCAACACATAAGAATTTTTGAGTTATGTTGTTGACACAGACACGCGCACGGATCTTTTCCTAAAACTGCGTTCTTTGGATTCAGGGGACCTCAAAACTTGTATTTCCAGTGAAATTTCGGTATCCACATAACGGGTGTACTATGTACGTGGTAGAGAAAGTAAAGGTACCCAATTTGTGTTCTGAAATGTAAGAGGTGTTTCACTTTCAGTCCATCAATCATAGGTAATATCCGTCTCGAATTTCTCAACCCTAATGTATGTATGTATTTCACAGAGGGAGTAATAAACCGCATTTCGTATTGAAAGCAAGCTTGTCTCTCCAAAGCTTAATCATATTTCACACACCAGGTGGTGTGAATGTGTGTGTGTGCGAAAGAGAAGGGGAAATATCGAGCGTGGGTTCGGATATATCGGAAACTCTAAACATAAATAATTCATGAAATCATAATATTTACCCCAGATAAAGCACTACCAAAACAAAACGCATAAGCCGACATTTCAAACAACTGACCGACTGTGCAGAAGGACCATTGTTGTGTGTGCATTATTTATCTGCATATCATAAAAAGCAAAGTACCAAAGGATATATGTGGTTGAATAGCGGAAGCTTAATTCCAAACAAATTATTCCGATATATCATGTTAAAACCAACTTTTAGAGATTAACCTTTCGCTTATATGCTGAAGCATTTGACTTCGTAAGTAGAAATCTATATTGGAAAATAACTTTAAAGAGATGGATCCGCTTCATTTAGTTTATGAAGCAGTAATTAAATTTACTTTCCCCAGTTTTTTTTAGAAATTATTATAAATGAGAGAGGATTTTTATGGGAATCCTCTCCTCTACCCCTTATAATTACAATTTTGTAGAACCCTGTAGTACGTAACAACGGATGAAAGATCTGACGTCCACGGAAAAGAATCTGTTACATATTCGGAACTCCCTTCACCAACAGCCTTCCAAGTTCTCGAGATGTTGCATAGCCTTAAATATCCTCTGTGAGTGGAGTAATCATTGATCGGAATAACAGTACATTTTACCTCCTCTACGTTCTTTATATTCACAAAAGCATATGTTTTAAACATATTAAGTGTGCATATTGAGTTTTCCTCCAATAGCGTGTGAAAACCTTTGCATTTTAAGTGAATGTTGTATAATTTTATATAATTGATAAACCATAACAGATGAACTACAAAAATATAGATCTTGTTAAATCACATTTATATCCAATAAGACTTTTATAGCATTAGCCATTTCCCAGATAGTTTTTGTTATTGCTATTCATTTTCAAACAGTATTCTTTTTACAAGTGTTAAGCTATGTACATTAATTTTTATCTCGTGGTCATGCATATAACCATTTGATTTTTAAACTTTGAGTTTCGCTTCAGGTATTCTATTCCTCTATCTAAGTCGAAATCTACGCTAATATTAGAGAGAGACGGAAAGTGAGTGAGAAAGAGAGAGAAAGTGGAGTGAGCGAATGCGTGTGTTTATGTGTAGGTTAATCTCGGAAATAACCTATATTAATAAAATTCTTTCACATATGAAAGCTCCTGTTCTTTCCGATGGACGAAATATAAGACAGCATTAAATTTATAAAGGATTAATATTAATGGATAAAGTATGGTGCCTAGAACATTTAACTTCTTCTCAGAAATAAATCCTACATTTATAGTGCATTCGCTGCTTGCAGAGCAGCAGGAATGAGTCGCCTAGGGTTGGAATCTGTGATCACACAACTTTTTTTACTTATAAATATTTTTGTTATAAAGTGACCTTTTATAATAAAATTTAGTATAGTAACGCATTGTGAAAATATTGTCAATCCCTTCTGGGTTATTAAAGAATTCACTAAGCTTAATATATATATAAACACAAACTATTTTATTCAAAAGACGGTGTTTGGGCTAATACTCTAGGATTACTACACTTTAGGCACTTTACAGAACAAGAAAAAGAAAGTAGGTATATTTCTACTGCAGCTGTTTTCCAACTTAGACTTCTGTCTGTAACCCACCCCACAGAATAGTGTGTTAACTATCTACACAATTTCTATTATTTACAATGCACTGCTTATAGGTGTAGCTATCGTGCTTGTCAGACGATACATATATCAATGAACTTACTTCAGCTCTTAGAATTCTTGATTATTGTTAGAAATAAATCTACATGTATTAGAAGAGCACATTTTGAAAATATAAATATAGTATAAGATATCTAAAGTTTAGTTTTATGAGCTAAGGCTGTGCCACGATTAGCATGCGCAAAACAAACTTAGAATCTTCCGGTGCCTAGTTATTTCTGACGAGAGGTGTACAAAGAAAGCCTAAGAAAATCTCACTGCACATCGCGTCTGTGACATTGTTTATCGATGTACGAAGCCTTGACCATTGCATTGGTTGCTTTAGGTCAGAGTGTAAGGGTGCCACTCCTTTTGTTACGTATTTACACCAATAACCACAACAAAGTTCACAAAATGGCATAGAAATGAAATATAGTTTACGCTCTCAACCCTATTAGCTAAAAGAGGTAGAGTGAATGCATTCAGTCATACAGACCTCTTATGATCGGTAGTCATATCTTATCAGGTGGTACAGGACACGCCTTTGAAGAGCTTAAAATCTAAGGGGAAAACTTGAGTGCCCAGTTTAGTGGTGAAGCTCACAGGAAGCATACAAAATCTATTAAAAATCTTTGTCGCTCTTTGTGCGTGTGTGAGAAACAGAGAAATGAATAACGTATAATTAAGGTTAAACCGTATCAATTTACGGAACGATATTATTTCTCATGTGCTCAACATTGGTGCTGCATAACATAGGAAAACGAATCAGGATACAAGGTTAGTGAAGCTGCACTTTTTTTAAACATTAACTCGTTTTATTGATGTTGGTAATGCAGTTTGGAAGAGCTTGCATTTTACGGATACCGCGTTAAAATGTACGAGTAAAAAATAACGTTTTCGACGTTTTAATGCGAGCCGGCCGACATGTGCGGTGATGAAATGGTTAGGGTGGGCAAAATTCCATTCCGTGATGTGATGGAGAGGCAATGAGAGCCTCCGACATTAGTACTACTGAGTGGTTTTATTGCACAACAAATTTACGAGCACCATAACAGCACAGCGAATCTCTGACGAAGGCTTCCATTTACATCTAATGGAAAAGTTGTCCACTCATTTCCGTTTCAGTGTCTCTGCCATGGAAATGTTAGAGGACGTTCAAATACGAAGATATCATTTACTCTCATTTCTCCTGCAACAATGTTTTCATTGTTGCAATTAATTTATTGATGAAAATGGATAATAACTTCATTAACGATGTTCAAACAGGGTTCCACTTCTGTTTCCCTTCTTCCTCCTTTTCACTGTAAGGGGTGTGTTTTTATTTCAACATGATATTTTTGTGACATGTATACTACGTATGTATACTATGGCAGGTACAAAATTTAGTGGCGGGTGGCAGGAGGAGCTGATCAACACTCAAAGGCTTTTCACGCCTTGAGGTGTTGTGCAGTTAAACAACGCTGTAATAGATTTTGTGTCTGCCATAAAACTTTAAAGTTCAAAGCGAAAATGTAAATACAAAATCGGCCACGAAATTTAAATATTTTCCGTATGCCCCATTAACAGGAGAAACGGAAGAAAATATTATTCCACAATGACAGTACCCAAGCATAAAATATAAGTTAAAATAACATTGATAAGGATATTTAATATAAGATAGATTCTGTACAGTCGGCTCCACTCGAAGTACTCGAATGTTGTTTGCGCAAGGAATAAATATGAAACTGGAACGTTTGGTCATTTGAAAATCGATATGGCGAAATGAGATTCCGGAGAGACGATGCTTTTTGGAGGTGCTTTGGATGTCAAGCACCAATTGGCCATCAGGATGTATTAAATTAACATACATATTTACTTTTACTCATACTTTCAGACTCAGGAGTAAATTTTTCTTAATAATTTAGTAGGTATTTTAGTTTGCCAGACATTCGTAGGCATGTTTGTAATAGCTGTTTGTGGATGTGTAATTAAAATATATGAAAAACGCTTTAAATACCTGTACTAATAACTCAAAAAATAAATAAACAGCCAAACTACCTCTGAAAGTATTAACATACTTCCATTAGTATCTAAAATACGCGTAAAAGAGGCCGAAATACCTTGAAAGTATCCAACATAGCATCAAAAGGGTGAGTGAGTGAATGAGTGGGGTTTAAGGGCCGTCGAGAACCAGGTCATTCAGACCCAAGTCAAAAGATAAAAGAAGTAAAACTGAGGAACTTCTAGGCTTCATGGTAAAGACAGCTAGAAGTTAAAACTATGGTGAAAACGCTAAAAGATAAGAATGTAGAATGTTAAAAACAGTAAAACGTCCAGCGTTGTAGGTCAAGAATTGAAGTGAAATTTAAAACAAATGAAGGAAAAAAGGCGAAACATAGAACTGTAAATAGTCAAAATGCCACATCACACACTGAAAGTCTAAAGAGGTTCGAAAGATAAGATACAAGATAAATTTGCTTCGCGAACTCAATTTCGTTGACAAACCGCACCTCCACAAATACAGGTCATCACCGCAGTGTGATACCCAGGCCTAGGGACTGGCACTCACCAGCGTATAGCGAACAATTATTATTAAGCAGAATATGCGACACGGAGAGTCGTATGCCCCGGGTGAAAATAACCTCAGGCCGCCGGGGATCCCTACAAAATAGCACCAAAAAAAGCTCTAAATGACCTGAACTATACACACACACCTACCAAGCGATACACCACCTTCAAAATGCCTAAAATAAGTAGAAAACATCTTGAAGTAATATACGAGTGACCAAGCCTAGGTCTATATGGGATAGAGTACAGATGATAGAGGATAGAATAAAAAAGTAGAATAGCAATTTGTTGGTTAGACTTACATACTTAGAAAGAGAAGAAAATTATTACTTCAGATATCATACATCAGATACAGTGAAGAACGTAGCCTTAAGAACCAGCTTACGTATGCACATACACTGTTATACAATTTAAAAATGATTCCTAGAGCCTACCCTGAACACCAACACCCTGCTCTTTCAGTACTCCCTAGAATACACATGACTAGTACTCCCCACTAGCTTAGCTTTCCTAGTTAGTATGGATAAAGGCTAACAAGAAGCATTAGAACTTTCAATCATTAAAGCCAGGACGAAAGAAATTTAGTTTGAACCGTTACTGAACTTTATACAGTGATAAGCCGCCAAGCATTTTTCGTACAATGCGCATACAGTCACTCACCAGACCATATTTTACCTGCCGTCAGGAGCTCTTGGTCATATTGTTTACATTCTTTGCCTTGCTGATGCTTTATTGTAGCTAACTTGAAACCACTTAAGAATACGCTCCTTACAATCTTACGATTTTTACGGCAAGCAAACCAAGCCACACTAGAGGCAGAAAACCTCATTAGAATATCTCTCACAGGAAGGATTTCAGTGTTTGAATTCATTAACTTACAAGCTCACGCAAACCTTCAAGTTCAGCCGTGAAGGAGAACCTCTAAAGTAGCATGGCAAATTCTTGCCTCTGCTATTTTCAGAAGTTTCCAGAACTTCAGCTTTATCCTTCCTGATTCAGGAGCACAATGGAAGCACGGTTTCTGTATGCACACTTCTCTGTTAGGTCCGCACCTAAACAAAGCCCCTGAATATCACGCTTTACGCAAAAAGTCGTGTATAACCTATTATAACCTATACTCAACGTTGTGGATATAAATATAGTATTTACAAATAGGAAAGGGTACACAGGAAGAACTATAAAAGGAGTTTCAATAGCTGGACTGATCGATCGATCTGTCGGTCTGGGTGGCTCAGTTGGTTAGACGCTGGCCTACTGATCCCAAGGTCGCGGGTTCAAACCCGGCCCAGGCCGATGGTTTTTAAGTGTGCTTAAAAACGTCAGCTCCATGTCAGTAGATTTACCGGCATGTAAAAGAACTCCTGCGGGACAAAATTCCGGCACAGCGGCGATGCTGATGTGATCCTGGCAATTGACAGCGTCGTTAAACAAGAAAATAATTTAATTTTTCGATCGATCTGGAGTAAAGTTTTATTTTAATATAATTAAAAGCTACTCACACCTCATTAACCTTCGATGCACATACACCAAATTGTACACTGTAACAAATTAAAAACAATGACGTGTGCACTCAGGTGAATTTTTGTACCCACTTATTTATTTCATTTCACCTTTGACTATTTTACAACGGGGCTGACATAAATTCACTATCGCCCTTCATTTTCAGATGACGCGGGTATCAGGTTTTGACAATGACGGGAGATTCTTGGTTTAATGTAAAGCTGAATGTGTGCCTGAGCAATAAGTGAAACAGTTATTTATGAATAACATTAAAAGTGGAGTGTTATTTGACGAGGATTGTTTGCGAAACGAGCTTGAATGCAGTAAACCGAGCAAAATATCATCACTTTTAACAAGTGTTGCCATATTTTTACACAGCTTTAAATATTTAGTTATAAAGCACCCAGCCGAAATTTGTGTAGAAATAATAGTATAGATTTGGACATGCGCAAACGTGAGCTCTAGTGTGTTGTCGTTTGACCTTTATAGTCCAGTGCTGACATCTGGTCACTTACAATCGTAACATTGTTTCCTACCTTGCTCCATTGAAGAAATGCGATATAGGAAATGCCGCACTGCTTCCTCAACTTATTTGGTAAAAATTCCAACGTTATCCTTTCCGCTGTTTGCAATATTTCTTCTGGTTCTGACGAAGCTATTATCTAGTCATTGAAATAATTACTCAATACATAGATAAGATTTCCATCACAAAATACAAAGATTTCGCTTTGTTCATTCTATGAAAGGGCTCATTTTTGAAGCTCTACTTTTAGTTCATTGTTTTTGTGCACATTTTATACCCAGCTCTTATTGTTATTATTCCTCCCACCTTAAGAGAGTTCAATGCTTCCCGTTATTTTATTTAATATCGCCGCTGTACATAATCGGATAAAATAAAACGTTTACCGATACTGTTACAGTCTAAATTAAGCTCACTCACACAAACTTAACAGATTGAAGGAAAAGCAAATAATTTCAAATACTAAATGATCTTACGTACGAAACGTTGAGTCTTTTCTGCTTGACGAAGTAAGAAATCGCAAATGCTGAGAAAGAATGAATTACCACGTCAGACGACTGTAGAAATAATGCAATGAGTACACAGAGCACAAATAGTAATGGACATCCATTTATTGATAGTCTGTAGGCGAATTAATAGGCCGTGTCTTCTGATATCGGTCTCCATCAGTAACACCTTTCCCTTTTCTCCACTGTATTCCATGTTTTCATTTTCATATAACACCCGATGGAATGCTGAAATGAATCACTTTGAGAAAACAGTCATGGGCAGAATGATTTTTGTTGGCACATGATAGGCGTATGCCTCCTCTTTTTGTCCTTTTCTAGCGGAAAATACATTCTTCAATATCAGGAGAACCCATGCCTAATTTCAGTCATAATATACGACTAATTAAAAGTTCTAAATGGTAAGTGGTTCTTAAGTAACTACAAAATTAAGCAGGAAGCAGTGGCACCAACTTCAATAAAGAAAAGAAAACTACAAACCCATAATATTTTAGGTAATTTTCCTTTATTCTTCTGTTTTCATTAAAACACTAGATTTTCTTTCTGTTTCCAATAGCTCCTAAGTGGTTTTAATATCCTTTCATTTTTAGCAATTGCGACCATCTGGACCACATTATTATTTGATCACTTAGAATTTACATATAATATGATTAAAAGTAAGCAGCAATGCTATGGCAGACGCAAAATTTAATGCGGCTGATATCGGACCATTACTATTGTGTTTCCTACTGTGCAAATAAATTTGGTGGGCGCAAATTATATTTATATCACCGGCTTTACCGCATAATTTCACAGCGTGTTCAAACGTACAACGCCGTATGGCGTGAGAAGTCTATTGGATTTTGTATTGAACCACCCGCCATTACATTTTGCGTCAGCCATAACTGTGGTTTTATTACTTCCACTTCACAGTTGTATGGAATAGAAATTTTATTTGTTCCACGAAAGTAGTGACATCGGATATTTAGAATCGCCCTTTTGTAGCTTATTTTTGTATCAATACGATTTATGCTTCCGTAAGTGTTAACTTGTTTATTATAGTTAACTTGAATGTCATGTGGCTTACAATAAAGCAAAATATAAGGTAATTTATTCACCGCTGAAGTCCTCGCGAATGACCCGCTCTGTGACGTCACGAACCCAGCATCCAGGCCTGTAGTTTAACAATGGTCTCACTTCCAAGCACGCTGCTTGCTGCGACGACTCATGTCTGTAACTACTACTTCTAATTTCTCTCGTCGCCTCGCCTCCTTATATAGTGACGTAAGAGGGTCCTTTCTCGAACTTCACATTTTCTGGAACCTCACCGGCCGCCGGACGCCTCCGAACAATCTCGAAAACGCTTTGTCGTGCCACGCTCTTTATCAAGTGTTCATAAACAGTGGCACGAGCTCGCCTGACTGAGCGTCTTTCATTCACGTACAGCCCGCCATGCAATGTGACCCCAAACCTTCCTTTGATGTACACGGCTGCAATTGTTAATCACGAGAGCATTTTGAAAAAAACTCAAGGTTTCTCAGTAAGGATTTAACTCAGAATTTCCAAAATCGGTGTTTAATTTTAGACCATAATTTGAAGCTGATAGTGAATAATTGCGTATTTTAGTTTTTTTAGTGATGGGTTGCATCAAACCTACGATAAAACCAATTTTTTTAACGACAAACTAAAATTAAAGGGGATAAATTCTAGTGTGGAGTTCCTGGTGGTTGTAATTTATAGGAAATCAGTTTGTAGGCACAGGTTGAGGTCGTGTGTAATTGGCTAGTTCCCTAGCCTCGTCTGGATTGTGTGGAAAGAAATAAGGAATGCCATGAATCACAGGTGCCTGGCGAGCCCAAGCTATTCGTATTCCCCACACGAGTTCATATTGCAGCGAGATCCTGGCTCGCAAGTAATAAAGCTGCCTAGGGCGGCGACGGCGGCGGCGACGACCGGAAAGAATGCGCAAGATTCCGGAGGGTGAGCACCATATATATCACCCATTTCATTTCCTATTGCCAAGAAGAGAGATGCTTAACCCCGCAAGGGATGCCTGAAATGAGCAGCCTTCCTCGCGAGAGCATGAAAATTAGAAACTTGCATATTCTAAGCGCTGATCTGCTTCTAAATATTGTAAAATCAAATGAACGGTGCGCTCATCTAGAACGGCAATATGGATCAATCCTTCTTGAAGACGTAACGCACATGTACAGGGTGTTCCCGAATGTTTAAGGAGTTTAAGGGGTGTACAAAGTATACTGCACTCAGGATTTGACGCGGGAACCTACATCAGCACCTGGCTGTCATCTATAGGACCGGGTTCGATGCTGCGTTTGCGCTGGTGCGGCTAGCTGGAGCTTTTGGAATTCAACAAGATGTAGACTCATTCCTCGGTAAAGGAATCGTCAATCTCACGGGTGCTTACAGGATCCAGAAATAATCTATCCTTGGTTGGAGTTTAAAAATGTTGCACGCCCTTGTTTATTGCGATACCACCACAATATGTACATGCATAGCTCCCATATGTAGACACTTTTTTCACGTTAATAACTTCCTCGCTCGCACGTTACGCGGAGTTTCCATACCCTACGAAGTTGTTTATTTAAAACTTTTAGCGGTTTCCTTCCTGTGATATTAGAACGCCTCTTCGTCACTAAAACTTTGTTCGCTGATTAACTTTTTGCGTACTTTCATTGCAATTCCGACGTATACACTCACCAAAGATTTTGAAAAACTCCCCGATTTTACATTGTTGTCTCTATAGAAAGGATTATACCCCCCCCCCCCCCGATCTGGCGAATTTCTATTGGTTGCCTAGCTCATGCCGCGAAAGAAATTTCGAAGTAGTTGTGAACGTTTTCGTTTCTAATACGTGAGTCAAATCCTCACTTCTTACTTTCTCTACTACGTAAAGTAGATGAAATATTGTATTCCACCCAAAAATTCCATGTTAAGATTTCACCGGAAATATGTGTTTTGAGCCCCCTGAAATAAAGCATTTTTATAAAAATGTCCGTGCGTGTCTGTGGACAGCATAATCCAAAAACGAAAAGTCTGTTAAAACAAGTACTTGAGTTTAATGTCTTTTAAGGATGCGATACGAAGATTTAAGAAAATTTCTTCAGCCTAAACTACCCTTTACACGGAAAATGTTTCGAAAATTTTGATTTTCTTGAAAATGGCTTCAACGATTTTGATTAAAATGCCTAATGTTTGAGATATTTTTATGACAAAATTAAATGTATATCTTCCATTTTCTGGCTATAGCCCATATATTGTTATTTACTCTGGATGGCTTTTGCATAATGGGCAAACTGTAAGAGATAGACCAAATCTTACTGTACAAAAATGTAGATCTTGCTAAAATACACAATTTGACTAAATAATTTTTTTGTAGAGTGAACCATTTCCGAGAAATGCCTTGTTATTTGTGTGAGTTTTGGAGAATTTGTACTTATGTGAAATGGAACATTATTATTTATTTTTTATAAGTTAACCATGCAAAGAGAACGGAATTTCAAAGCTTTAAAACATTTGACTATCGCTCAAAGCCTGCGGTATTCCCATATTCCCGTTGCAGGTGCAAGAAAACCAGCATTAAGATAATTTCTGAAAATGTTTATCCCAACTAAGGCGAATAAGAAGAGTAAGAGAAAGTTATGTGAGTGGAACATATCAGTTTTTTTAAGGCCAGTATGCTGTTGGGTATGACGCCATTTCCTACTGGTACCCGAAGTATTAAAGACCAGTTTTAGCCTTGTTGTCATGTTAATTGACAAATTAATTGTAAATTTAGCTTACACTGCTAAATATGCGTTATCCTCTCGGAAAGACAAAACAGGTAAACCGCTTCAGTGATTACTATAATTATCTTACCTTATCATTTTTCTTAGGTAATTTAACTGAGCTTAACTCATAACAAAGATTGGCTAACCTCAAAGAAATTAAATAAGAAATCATCAGCACTATAGTGTAGCTGAATATAGTCTACCGTTATTAGCTCAAACTGACAGACTAGGTATGTAATGAATTGGTCAATATTGAATGCTAGGTCCACAAAGTGAACAATTACAGCAAGAACCTCATGCTTCAGAAGTTGTAAATAAACTTGTTTTACAACTCAGAGAAGTAAACTTTACAGTAGGTTTTTACTAGACAGGAGATTTTGGCATCTTTCCTGCACAAAATCAACTACTCCTGTCCTCCTTAATTCCTCTTGTGACAAGCGAAGTGTCAAACAACGTCCCTACCTGATAACGTTGCGCCGAGCTCGAGTGTTCCGCACACAAAGCGACTGCATCACTCGAAAACAATATGGATGTGCTTTGCAATTTGGGAAGCCGCGGCCAATTAAGAGACACTGCTATATCTAAAGTAGATGCTCTTTACTGCCAGGCTCTACCGGGCGTGAAAACAGCTTAATCATGTAGGTTCAGTGGCCGCCCTGCTGAATAACCTATCCAATATCTATCCATACTCTTATAAAGAAAGTAATAAAGAAACTCTGATGTCTGCACTCACATGAATTTCTCTACTCACTCTTGTACAAAATATTCCTATAGGCGTTTATTCTTGTATCTACTTCATTTAATCGAAATAGACGTTTTTAGAAATGTTCTTATTGCATATTCCATTGTAGGGAGAATGAGAATACGAAATACGGTAGAGATGATAGAAAAACGAATAACGGTTTCCCGTTTGAGAAGAGCATAATTATTCGAAAATTTTGGCATAGAACAAGGAATATCTAGGAAATGGTTCACTCAAGAGAAAAAAGTGACAAATTGTGTGTTTAATAATGATGATAATAATAACAATAATAATTACCTTCAATCGCTATAGGGCAACTGCCTCTCCTAACAGGAAGTTTTTAAAGGAGATTTAAATTTTTTGTGTAGTAAGTTTTATCTATGTATTATGGTTTATAAGTTATGTGAAGTTCATCCAAAATGAAGAGGACTTCCTGGGGACATTTCCAGGAAATTCAAGAAATGTATTTAATTTATCTTAAAAATATTTTAAACTTACGGAATTTTAATCAAAATTGTTAAAATGATTTGAGAAAATAAAGAAAAAAAAATTGAAAAATGGTTTATGTAAAGGCTAGTCTGGGATAGCAGATTTTCTCGAAACAAATTGTATCGCATCTTTGGAACATGCTGAACGTAAATGCCGGATTTGTTATTTAACCAACTTTTTGCTTTTAAGTTATGCTGTTTTGAAACTCAGTACTATTTTTTTTTATTCAGGGAGTAGAAAAGCGTGAATCAACAGTGAAATCTCATATTGAATTTTTGGGTGGAATACAATACTTCCCTTACTGTGCGCAATAGAGGAAAAACAATATCGCATCATCATTAATATCAAATGCCTAATTCCACGAATATTTTACAATAGTGGAAGCCGTGACGCTCCAAAACGATGCACTTTGTCAACACCCAACTCTTAAAAAATAATTCGTTTCTAAACCGTCAGCAATTTGGTTTCGTTCGCGAATCGTTAAATTATTATTAATGCTGAATATGCACAGAAAACGATGAGCATCTACACAAGTAAAAGAGGAAGGGCTTATCATTTCAGAGTAGACTTTTAATCTGCAGTTTGCATAGCGTGACCAGATGTTTGATGGAAGACACTCCAGTTTTGTTTTTACAAATACTGAGATAAATGTCCTAGCTTCATCGTCATCTTTCTCGACTTACTTTCACTGCTTGCTTCCGTCTTCTGCTCCTTACTTTCGTTTGTCTTCCCGTTTTTTTCATTTTAATTCACGTGTTCATCTTTTAGAAATAGTCACTACACCGACGTGGTATAGCGCAGGAAGAATTTTAATTCTCAGAAGAGCTTGTTCGTATTCTAAAGTGCGACCCATGCTGTAGGAAGAATGACAGGGGTGAGGAGGCGGGGTGGGGAAGATCGAGGGTGAGGACTGCAATGCGGGCTGGTGCAGCTAGCTCACTTTTATTCCACCTCATACACTAGCTATAAATCATTACCAAATTATAATGCACATCTCTCGTAAGTTCATTGCACTGCAAGCACACAACTACAAAATATCCGAGAGCCTTGCAAATATATTTATTTCTACCATACAGTCTTATTATGAGCAATCCTATACACTGAAATGCATAACTTTGTTTTACGTGGTATGCCTTTTTATTAGAGTGCTAGCCAAAGAATATCATTTTAGACGAGATTTATTTAAGAAATGTTAATATACATTATTCTTTTTATTTAAACTTTTGACTGTATCTATTACTTTGTTTAATTATTTATGATAACAATTCATTGGTATTTCTCTTATGAATACCAAATATATAATTGAGTTTTAAATGTCACAAAGAACGGAAAAATTTTGATTTGAAAAAACATGAACGAAAATTCCAATCAAAATAATTGCGCCTTGAAAATTTCCGATGTTATTTTTGAGCACGAACAGTGAGGGAGTGCGTACAGTATTGCGTCGCATTCATAGGTTTTGAAATGTTGCTCCCTCTGTTGCTAATGACAACCCTAAATGACAACTGATGACAAACTCGTACCAGTGGTATAGTTACTCTTAACCTGTTTCATCGGTGACCAAAGTACTGCTGTCCGATTATGAATAAAAATACCTTAAGCAGTTCCTCCTGCAAACATTTCATATTTTCTTAATCAATAATTCACTTTTTTACTACATACTACTAACATTATATACCGGGTGGAAGATACAGGGATTCTCCATGATTGAGTATAACAAATGTGTCCAATAAAATTATTGTCAATAAAGAACCGTTTCGCAACCCCCCGCCCCCCCCCCCCCCAAAAAAATGTGTCAAATATTTGCAGTCATCTAGCTTCTTATCGACGGAGGGCCTGTGGTTAAAATCCCGGCTGTGGCATTGAATTTTCCATTTCCAATTCTACCCATGGCGAAGGGTGAGCAAGAGGGGGGGGGGGCTTGGAAATTAATACATTTAAGTGCAACCGTTTCCTATTAGGCTATTGTTTTAATTGTGATGTAAGTAACAATTTTTATTTAACACAAATTAATACGGTTATTCGCAACAAATATATCACTTTTGACAACAGAATAATCAATATTGTTTGATGGCGAAGTTCCAACTTGCGGCCCTCCCCTCAAAAAAAGTCTGCCGACACCTATGATTCTACCTCTCGTGTATTACACCAGATTCATATAAAATAAGTAAGTATATTTCAGAGATTGGAACAATTTTATTAAAATACTCGTACATGCATAAACATTATAAGTTGGATAAGTATAAAAACTAAACATTTTTATTTACTATGATTTAAGGATCTAATGTGTAAAAATCAACAGATCGGTGGATAATGGAGTCGCAAAGAACATTTTGAACATTTGCATGAATTAAAAGTCTATCAGGACGTGCTCACGAAGCATTTAAAATAGAACTAGCTGAAAATATTTATAAAAAGCAAATATAAGTGTAAAAATACAAAGCTCGATATTTACAAAGAAATTTGTCAATTTTCTTGGCTACCTTAATTGACGTGACGCAGATTGTTAAAATTTTGTGTGTGTCATCACGTTTTATATTTTGAGTATATAGTAAACAGTGAAAGCAATCAGAAGAAAGCTAGAGTTTTGGATTGTCACACATGCGTTGACTAAATCGCAGTCACCGTTATGAATTTTGAAGCTGGGCAATTGAAACAACGAGGAAAAAACCAATGCCCACTAACAATGAGCTTCAGAAACAGTTAATCAAACATTAAAATATTATTCATATGATGAAGTGCTTAAAAATAAAAACATTCAATGCAGTAAAAACATTAAGTGTGCTTAAAAGGCCGCAGTCATTAATTACGCGATTGACATATGCAGTGCAAAGGCCTTGACTATCAATTGCATGTGCCAACACGCAACAACTATGTTAATTACGGGGCTCTACATATTCATGGGGACGTTCTAGCTCAGAATCCAATTATTTCAATCGTAAACCAATGGAATTTCACCTCATTCACTAGACCAAAACGTTTCTCATTCTCTCAACCCCCGCTGATTCAGCGAAGCTAGTTCAATTGTTCAAATTTAAATGGCAATGCTTAGGTTTTCTTTCACAGCATTTCAGATGTAATTGCTGAGGAGGAAAATCTGCTGTGTTGCACACTCGCTTGAGTTTTAATCTGCACAAACGCTTACTCTTTTGTCTACTTCATATTAACCTTAGCATTACCAAGGTAATATTTATGCACACCTGATTTTTTAAATTCTGTCTTGTAATTTTTTGATTAAAGCCACACAGTTAATAACTTTACAATCAACATTTTGTTTTTTTACTTTTTCTACTGGTAAGTAGGGTAAGTATTGTATTCCACCCAAAAATTCGATGTGATTTTACCGGAAATATGTCCGTGTGTGTCTGTGTGTCTGTCAGTCTATGGACAACATAACTCAAAAACGAAAAGTCGGTTAAAAACCAAAGTACCCAGTCAGTCGCCTACCTGGCCTAACGACTAGCCTTGAGGAGGGAGCAGTGTCGCCCATCGCATTATTGTCGGCACTACCGCAAAAGAGAGAAAGGGATAGGGACTTCTGGAATTCTCTGCTTTGTATTTCACCGCAATAATAGCTGAACTTTCCTGAAGATTCCAGAATAGTGCCTGGGAGATATAAATGCCGGTAAAGTGTGGGAAGGAGTAGTTCTTGTGTTACGAATTCGGAGCCGTGCTGTTGGTGCATCGGTAAAGACTTTCTTGCTGTTGCAACGAGTGTATAAAGTTACTGTTTACGGAAATAAAAGTGTTTCTCTATCTCGACTACATCTGTCTTCTTTACTTTACACCCACGAAAGTCCCAATATCTTTCAACGATGAGACACGGAGATTTTAAAGAAAATAGTTCCACCCTAAACTACTCTTTACGTGGACAATTTTTCGTAAATTTTTATTTTCTTGAAAATGCCATATGTTTAAGATATTTTTATGACAAATGAAATGTATATTTTGAATTTTCTGGCTATAGTCAATGTAGTCCTGTTTACCCTGAATGACTTTTGAATAACTCCTAAACCGTAAGAAATACACCAAATCTTACTATACAAAACTCTAGATCTTGATAAAACACACAATCTATGTCCAAATAAACATTTCTGTAGAGTGACCTATTTCACAGATATTCCTCGTTATTTGTTGTGCGAGTTTGTTTTGGAAAACAAACTTTCGTCAAATATTACATCGTTACTAATTTTTCTGTACGTTAGTCTTGCAAAGAGGACAGAATCTCAAATATTTAAAAGATTTGACTATCGTTCAAAGCCTACTGTATTCCCATATTTCCCTTGCACCTACAAGGAAATAATAACAATTTGTACAAATGTTTATTTAAACTACACGAAGAAGAAACAGGAACAAGAGTTTGTAAGAATGGTTAGTACAAGAGTAGAGAAAGTCATGTGAATGCAACACATCAGATTTTTATTTCAACATATCATTACAATTGATTACAATTCTTGCTTAGTACATTTATACACCGTGCTTCCAAATGGGAGGTAGTTTTAAAGGTGAAGAAAACATAAAACAACTTGTCTTTACGTCATTTTATAGGGACTGCTCGAAAGTATATGATAGTATGATATGAAATTTCAAGGCGAAGCTGACAGCGGTGAAGGAACGGTTGTCATATCCTATCCAAGATTGTTAATGGAGTAAAAATAGAAAAAAAAAAAAAAAAAAAAAAAAAAAAGAAAGACAAACCAGCACGTGCATGACAGGAAGCGACCCTAGGACAGCTTTCGGCGTTACTAATCAGGCCACAAGAGTAGTTAAACAATCGCCTTTAGAGTAGCTACATAGGTACACAGCGCAAGGAGGTAGCTAATCGTGGTTCAGTGTCACACTCTCAAGTGATTAGTTCCAGATTTGAGAGACAATTGTGGCATAAGGTCTTGAGAACGCTGATAACCAGCTACTGAAAATCAATATTTTTATACTCGAGCAGGAGTAAGAGAGTCTAAGCCAATTTTTAACCCGGCTTTGCTTTAACGCCGACTTATCAATACCTCATACCACTATATTTAAGTCGGTTTGGCTGGCTCAGTTGGTTAGACGCTGGCCTACTGATCCCAAGGTCGCAGGTTCAAATCCGGCCCAGACCGAGTGTGCTTAAAAACGACAGTTCCATGTCAGTGGATTTACTGGTATGTAAAAGAACTCCTGCGGGACAAAATTCCGGCACACCGGCGACGCTGATGTGATCCTGGCAATTGACAGCGTCGTTAAACAACAAAATATTTTTTTTCTATGTCAGTAGATCTACTGGCATGTAAAACAACTCCTGCGGATCGAAATTCCGCCAAACCGGCGACGCTGATGTGATCAATTGACAGCGTCGTTAAACAACAAGATAATTTTAATCTGATATGTTATGTTTAGCCGCGGGCCATACATTAGGTATTTCAAATTAATTATATCAATCACGCAAGTTATTTCATTAACAACTTCTATAGCTGGCATTTGTCCAGGGCAATAATCCACTCAAAACTAAAGTACTTTTATGGGTATTGTCCCCCTAGCTCCTATCATTAGTAACCGAGATGCTTTTTAGGTTATATTTGTTCTAGTAATTTAAGAATCCCGGTTTGCGACTGCGTGAACTTTCGGCTGTGGTCGTCAGTCTTCGCGCAATAAGTTCACAGTTTACTGTATTGTCGGTTACTTTCCCCCCGGTGCTACCTTGAATGATATATACAAGCCGCTTCAGGAACACAATACAACCCCTAACAATACATGACAAAAGACGGGTTTCCTTCGTAATATTCCCTCTAAAACAGCTTCAACACCGAAAAATGCCCAAATAACTTATTGTACATTAGCAAATAAAATGTTATGGCATTACCTATACAGTATTAAAAGAAAATAAGGATATATAAACACATAATGATAGCTTACTACTAAGAGAAAGAGAAAAAGTAGTATTACGATGGCAAAACAGTTAACAGTTTCCATTCACAGTGAGGAGTATAAAACAGATCTGTTGACATTTTAAACATTGCAAAACTAAAAAGAGTCTCAAAAATTAACTCTTATGAAACGAAAAAGAAAATAAACCATTGTTACTTCTTCTTTCCCTGATTACCCTCCCCTTATGTAGCACGTACAAGCCAGTGCCTAGTGTCAGACGCCTGTCGGGGAGCACAGAACCTATGAACCGGACAGAGTGAAGACCTGGAAACGGGAAGTCAGCCCAGCATCAGGTATACGAGTGAGGAAGATAATATGAAATGCAGGCGAAATGTATGATTGGAAAGGTTATGATGGATCAATTCGTAGAATGAGTGGCGGAGGAAACCGGAGAACACTGAGAAAACCCACCCAGACACCGCTTCGTCCACCACGAATACCACGAATACCATGCCTGGGGTCGAACCAGGCCGCCTAGGTGGTAGGTGAACGTTCTAACCGCTCGGCCACGCCGCTGCCCATTGTTACTAACTGCGTCAAAATGTAGCTAAAATTCAAGCTCGAAATAAAATGAATATACCTATGGCTGCCACAAAACCTGATGGCGGATGGCTCGATGTAAATTGAATCATAGGCTTGCCATGCCTTGCGGTGTTGTATAGTTAAACATGGTGTGAAATCACGCTGTAAAGTCGGTCATATTAACATCATTTGCACCCACAAAATTTATTTGCACAACAGCAAAAACAATAGTAATAGTCAGCAATCACCGCCATTAAACTTTGCGAGTACCATACTTACCACTAATTTAATTTGTTGTGCATTAATTTTATTTTAAAATTTATTTAATCTGATGTTGAGTTTAAAAGGCAATGTCAGTTTGGAGCATTAACTTGGTAGCCGAGGTCTTAATGGTGCGGACACTTCAACGGAAGGACAACTTTAACTCCCTCCAGGACTGTCCTAGTTTTTCTGTGTCCTTATAACTGGCAAAACCGGGGAAGCACCCTTAGCTTAAGTTTGAAAGTTTACTTCTCAAACTTTCATTCCCAATATCATTATAGTTCATGTACATCAGTGTCACTCTCTGTGGTGCACAGGCAGTAAACACTAACAAATCTGATAGGACTTCACAGGCTATTGCTAGCAAATTCAACATAGAAATATCTTAACCATGGGCTAATTGGCTGACATACTTAGACAATTTTAAGGAAGTCAGACTTTCCGGAACTTTTTTCAATTAACGGGTAGTTTGGCAAAAGGAATTTTCTTGGACATTTTCTGTCGTATCCTTGGAGGATGATGAATTTAAATACCAAAGAAGGAAAGGAAAATAATGGAAAGGAAATCGTCGTACATTAAAAAATACTCCTGCATTCACCTATCGACCTGCCCAAACCACGAAATCCCAAGGTCAGAGTAGGCAGTCGAATATCAAACCCGGTACCCACCAAATGCGTGTTTCATGCGTCACCGTGTAGCTCTGAGGCTTACTTAATTATATTGTGTATATGTATGTGATTAAAGTTCCTTTTTAATTACATGTCAAATATAGATTGCGTGGATTATTTTATAAATAGAGGCTTTAATTTATTACATACGATTTACTGTCTGCGTTTGCTTTGTGCCATTTAGCACTAGGTCGTTAATTTGTTTAGACACTGTCGCCAACTGCATTTCCATAAACCGCTGAAAAACAAATTGTTACACATTACATTAACTCAAAGTGGAGGGCACTTCAAAACGGTTTTGTGATGCATCAATTAATGATGAAATTGAAACAGTGATTCAAATTTCTTTACGAAATAATACAATAAAACAGCACGAGTGTGTGGAATCAATTCAATGATTTCTGTACTCAAAATCTAAAAAAAAGATGTAATTTCTGTTATGACAAGAGAAAATCGAAATACATGTAATTCCTGGATTTTGTTTTTCTCAGTTGGTAGTTGTGAGTAGGTCGGGCTACACTAATCGTAATAAATACATTTTAGGTTATTTGTTTATAAAAATGAATATTTTCTGGTCAAATCTTTGCGATATAGTATTTAAATTTATAATTTATTAATGAAAATAAATATCATTCGAAAGTCTGGTCTTCCTAGACTTCTTATAATATTACTTGTGATAATTTTCTTCTAGATCATAGGATAAGCATTTTCCTTCCCACTCGTTTTCGTTTTTCATCCGGCAAAGACAGAGGAAAGGGAATGGATGACATCAATACCAAAGCGGCGAATTGAGCGGATCAGGAGTAAAGTAAGTGTGAGGTAAAAAAACCAAGATTCCAGTCGAATAATTTGAGAATATTGGAAACAGGTTAACTAAGCCACTGACCGGGAGAACCTGTATGTGACCCTGTAGGCTAAACCAACTCTGTGCAGCTATAAGGTCGAAGTACAGATAATGCTGCGGTGAATTTATGTTTCTAACCTTAACTTCAACATAAACTATCAATTCTTTAAGTTCAATAATCAGTTCACACTTCATAAAGGTAAAATGATTAATTTTTAATGATTTCTTTGAAGGTTACCAGCATTATGGAAAAGATGAAAAGAGGTAACAAGTATCTCTGAAAACTGAAGTGCAGTGTTGCTAAATTCAGTAAGTGCGGAGCCCGTGAAATAACTTAAATCTTAAGAGGATAGGGAAGACAAATAATGTAAACAGAAAGTGCTTTCCTTTGGGAGCGTCTTGAAATTAATTAATTAATTAATTAATTTTATATATAACCAATCACCTAAAAGACGCGAAGGAATACTCTCAGCTGCTACTTCATAGATGATGTAACTCGACAACATTGCATTGAGGTTGGTCAGGAAATTGACCTGGTTTGTGGATGTAAACAGCTTTCGCTTTCGGTAATGTTTTGGGAGCTAACACTTGTGATTGGCCGACACTGTCACAGTAAACACCGAAGGACAAGGCAGGGTATGAGTTTGTTTTCAAAACCCCCCGTTACGCTGTTTATCTACGGAGCTAGGAAAAGTACCCACCCACACAATCTGCAGTGTTGCCAGCTTGTTTTCGATAAAACTAAGCTGCTATAATAATAAAAATAATAATAATAAAATAATAATAATAAAAATAATAATAATAAAAATAATAATAATAAAAATAATAACAATAAAAAATAATAACAATAAAAAAATAATAAAATAATAATAATAATAATAATAATAATAATAATAATAATAATAATAATAATAATAATAATAATAATAATAATAATAATAATAATAATAATTAGTAATAATGACCGCCTCCGTAGCGCAGTGGTAGCGCGCCTGCCTGTGGCGCGGAGGACCCGGGTTCGATCCCCGGTACCGGCATGGGATTTTTCCCCCGCTGGGAGGTACGGGGTGCACTCAGCCTCGTTAGGTCCCTGGGGGGCCAATTGAGGAGCTATCCTGATAGAAAGGTAGCGTCCCTAAAAGGTCAAAGTAGTCGTCTTACGGTCGGGGGAGTCGGCGTGCTGACCCCCGCCACCCCCAACCTGCACTCCTCCGTGGCCTTGGCTGCGGCTGGAGGACGCAGCGGCCGGGCGATGAGGGTAACCTCTGAATAAGGGGAAGACCCCTAGGGAAAAAAAATTAGTAATAATAATTCATAGGAAATATGTTAAAACTCATACTTTAATACTTTCTCTTACACTAATCAGTTTTACATAGACTATTGTCTATGCTTGTAAAAATACAGGATATTTATATAACTATCAAGTCATTTTTCTCGACCATCTAATTCGTTTGAATTGCTTGTCAGCAATTCTACGTAAATCCATGCACAAATTTAAATAGTAGATTAATGTTGGAACACTGTGTGTCTGTGCGAGAAAAAAAAAATAATCCTTTTATTAGTGAGGGAAATTCTGCAATTCCTTCAGATCACTGACAGACAGCATCTCTGTGGTAATGGCTTCTATTATGAACTTAACGGCATGAAAACCTACGCTCTAGGAGAGAAGCGTTTGTCGATTGGAAACATTTTTAGTAGAATCTGTGCACTTCAATCTGTGCAAATATATCATTTCTAGCTACTGTGTTCGGTATTGCGGTAATGTTGTTTCTTTTCCGACCAGAGGTTTCCTTCTTTTAATCTTTCCGCAAAGTTAAAACCGAGAAACCTGATTTTGAAAAGTTCGTTTGCATATGCAGAAGCGTTCGTTACGTAACAGTGTATTTACATAAAAGCTTGATACTGTGCGGAACAAAAGCACTGTTTCGCCTTGAAGCCAGTCAAAAGCAGCTAATTGCGCACACTAAAATATCGGAAAACCCCACAGACGGATAAAATAAAACAGAAGTCGACGGAACTCGGCATTAATAAGAAACCTCTCACTCTCTCTCTCCCACCCTTCCTGTACCCCTCAGTAACACAACATGTGGTTTCGCTAAAAAGAATTACAGAACATACATTTCATGGCTTGCAAAGGAAAGAGTCGAAGTGTAATTGCTTCACCAGATGTACACATGTTTGTGAAATTTATGGAACTCCATCCTTGAAAATGTCGCGCCGTAGCCGAGTGGTTAGACCATTCGCTACATAACAAAGCGGTCCGGGTTCGATCACAGGCAACCGCATGTGGGATTCGTGGTGGACGAAGCGGCGCTGGGGTGGGGTTCCTCCTGGTTCTCCGGTTTCCCGTCATCTCATTCCACCGGTGCTGCATCGTCATTACATGTACCACCAGTTTCACCGCCTGCGGTGCCGTAGTATAAAAGTGGACGTTCAACGCTCCAAAAAATCCATCCTTGAATTGGCAGAAATTTACAATTGCGTTTGACATATATCTACATTCTTTGTGCAAAATAAACCAATTGCAGTACCGATTTTTAAAAAGCGGATCGCCATATGATTGTTTGAAATACCATGCTCCTGGTAGCACTGCCAGAAAAATTACCTATCACTTGAAAAAGCATAGGTATATGAGAACTAAAAACCCAAAACAAAGTTTATGTTGGAAACGTTTAATGCCTTAACAAAATTCGACATGAATTGTGTGCTTTAACGAGATCTAACCTTTTACTTTCTCTACTATGTATAGTAAGTAGAGGAAGTATTGTATTCCACCCAAAAATTCGATGTCAAGACTTCATCGAAAATATGTTTTGAGGCCCACTGAATCCAAAGAAAGCATTTTTAGAAAAAGGTCCATGTGTGTGTATGCATGTGCGCACGCGTCTATGTGTGTGTGTGTGTGTGTGTGTGTGTGTGTGTGTGCGCACGCGTCTATGTGTGTGTGTATGCATGTGCGCACGCGTCTATGTGTGTGTGTGTGTGTGTGTGCGTGTCAGCCTGTAGACAGCATAACTCAAAATAAAAAGCCTGTTAAAAACCAAAGTTGGTATTCAAGTTTAACGTCTTTCAAGGATACGACACGAATATTTTGAAGAAAATTACTCCACCCTAAACAACCATTTACATAGAACATATTTCGAAAATTTTGATTTTCTTGAAAATTACTCAAACAATTTTCATTAAAATGATATATTTGAAAGATATTTTTATGACAAATGAAATGCATACTTTGAATTTTCCGGCTATAGCCTATGTAGTCCTGTTTACTATGGATGACTTGTGAATAACTCTTAAAGGCTTAAGAGATAGAACAAATCTTACTACACAACAAAATATAGATCTCACTAAAACACACAATTTATTTCCAAATAAATTTTGTAGAGTGAAACATTTCGGAGATATCCCTTGTCATTTGTGTCAGTTTCGGAAAAAAAAAAAAAATAAATAAATAAAAGAAACCTTCCTCAAAGGCAACATCGTTGTTGAGTTCTTGTTAGTTTGCAAAGAGAACGGAATCTCGAAGCTTTAAAGATTTGACTATCGCTCAAACCCTACTGTATTCCCATATTTCCCTTGCACCTACAAGGAAATAACCAATAAGATAATTTATGCAAAGTTTATCTCAACTAACACGAAGAAGATATAGTAATAAGAGCTTGTAAGAATGGTTAGTACAAGAGTAGAGAAAGTCATGTGAGTGCAACACATCAGATTTTTTCTGTAATAAGATCTAGTTTACCCATTATATACATGTTATTTAGAATGAGGCGGCCTTCATAGGCCATTCAAAATATACATTTTGCCATGCACCTATATTAAGTACATATTTTACAATAGCAGACATACAATTTAATGGCGGGTGGAGTTGGAGCTGATCAACACCACATCCAATGATAGGGTTAACACGCCTAGCGGTGTACCACAGTTAAACACGCCTGCGCAATCTCGTTGTAAAGCCGGTGATATAAATATAATTTGCTCCTACAAAATTGATTTGTGCAACAGAAAAGAGAATAATCTGATCATGAGGTGGTCAGCTATCAGCTGCAATTAAATTTGTGTCTGCCATAAAGCTCGTTAGCCATTTTTGAGAGAAACAAAAAGAAACTTCTTTCATGTTAAGGGTACTTTGGGCTGGACAAACTCTCTTAAAAATGTTCATGTTGCACACTTGAACTTAAATAGGAAGTTTTATTGGACTAATCTTGAAAATCGAACGCAAGCTCCCCGAAATTTAAAAACACTTGTTTTTGTACAGAACACCTTAAAACATGTACTTCAGGTAAATCTCGATATCTGGATATAATTTTCCAGTCTAATATAATAATTCCTCTATTTCTAAAAGTAGGAACTAGAGAAGGTGATGGACGTATGATCATTGCATACTGTGTTGGATCCCTACGGAATTTGATGTAATACTTTGAAATTTAGAAGAGACATTGCAGGGTTAATATTTCTGTATAAGGTATTGCATTCGATTATTGATGATATTAATATTACAACAAATGTATCATTTTATGTACCCAATAAAATAAGCAGATTCAGAAGGCTTTTCTTCACCTCCAGAGTAAATACGGAAATCCATAAAAATTCACCATTACACAGAGTTATGTATTTATATAACAAGCTTCATCATTTCGATGTAGATATTTTCAACATGTCTGAAACTCAATTTAAAAATGCTACAACTAAATTGGTAATAGTAGTATCGTTGCTGTAATTAGGAATAGTAAAAAAATTACTTACCATACCACCTTCACTTTTTTTTTCTTTCTTTCTTCT
The DNA here is from genome assembly GCA_030765045.1 of Tenodera sinensis. Classification (NCBI taxonomy): domain Eukaryota; kingdom Metazoa; phylum Arthropoda; class Insecta; order Mantodea; family Mantidae; genus Tenodera; species Tenodera sinensis. Next base: position 83,825,323 of record CM060968.1, read on the forward strand.
TCTTTTTTTTATAATTGTTTCTATTCCTTATATTAGTTTATGTTCATTTATGTTTTTCTTGTATTTTATTTGAGTGTGTATATTATTATATGTAAACATCTATGTATGATGAACATTGTAATCGGGCTTCCAAGCCTGTTATGTTCATAAGAATAAATAAATATTTAAATAAATACGGAATTTGCATGAACCGTCCAGTAAACACTGCTTGTTTGTTTGATTCTGAACCACTATGCCCATTATACATTCTTACGTCATCATAATGTCCATTCTGTGACTGAAGTTACCAGGATTCTGTTTCACAGAAATCTTAGCAAAGATATTACTGTTTCTACTCGCCTCGTTCTTCACACATTCTTTGCATTCACTTTCGCTTCTTAACTGAACCACAACACCTATACATTTGTCTCTTCTGAATTTATTAAAGCCAACTTTTTCAGCTTGTGTTATCACGAATCACCCGTTTGTTGCAAGTCTTTGGCTAGTTCTAAATATTCAATTGACACTATTTTTCTATGGTCAGAGAGTCGTTGTTTTTCCAGACCTCAGCAATTTATTTATATTGTTTCTTCCACCACACAAATACCATTCACCACCGTCCCCTACCAATTCTCCACTATTTCATTTTTTTATGAATTTGAATGTTACGCACTCATCTTTTGCAGAGTTCAGCAAACCTTCTATGTTTATATTCGTAGCCAAATATAGAGTTTAAAATTATGATTTAAATAGAACATCTGTGGTTATTAAATACGAACAAAAACACTAAGCCAGGTGCAGTGTTGTAAAGGATATTCAGTTCGTTTAAGTTCTGATAAAGTTGGAGCCCTTTATTCATTTATAGGAAAGCGAAGCGCACGCCCACACTGGGAAAACCGCGTGGGCGTAACAGATTGAGGTCTCCGCTTTCATTCTCGGCTTTAACGTATTCAAGCCAAATTATTATCGCTTTTCTCAGAACTCTTCGGGGGGAGCAACTCTTTGTTGGCAGCTACAACAGCAACTCTGCACACTGTGCAAAAGCTAATATAGTGCTATGCTGGTCTCTGTTCGTTACACAGAGACAAGCTAGTGAATTTTAAGTAATAAAACCTGATGTGTTGCACTCACATGACTTTCTCTACTCTTGTACCAACCATTCTTATTCCTATATCTTCTTCTTGCAAATTGACATACACATTTGCGGAAATTATCTTATTGTTTATTTCCTTGTAGGTGCAAGAGGAATATTAGAATACAGTAGGCTTTGAGCGATAGTCGGACCTTCTAAAGCTTTGAGATTCCGTTCTCTTTGCACGGCTAATATATAAAAAGTAACTAACGATCTTCCATTTGACGACAGTTTAAGTATTCCAAAACTCACCCAAATAACAAGGAATATCTCCGAAGTAGTACAGCAAATTTATTTGGACATAAATCGTGTTTTAGCGAGATCTACATTTTTGTAAGATTTGGTCCGTCTGTTGTGGCTTACCTGTTATGCAAGAGTCATCCAAAGCAAACAGGACTACACAGGCTATAGACAGAAAATTCAAAATATATATTTCATTTTTCATAAAATATCTTAAACGTGTGGCATTTTAATCAAAACCGTTAGAGCCATTTTCAAGAAAAACAAAATTTTCGAAAAAAAAATTCCAAGTAAAGGGTAGTTTAGGGTGGAGGAATTTTCTTCAAAATAATCGTGTCACATCCTTACAGGAAAGTAAACTTAAATGCCACTTTGGTTTCTAGCCATCTTTTCGTTTTTGAGTTATGCTGTGCACAGACTGACAGACACGCATACACACACGGACCTTCTTCTGAAAATGCTTTTTTTTATTTTTTATTTATTTATTTTTTTTTTTTTATTCAGGGGGGCCTCAAAACATATTTCCGGTGAAATCTCGACATCTGCTTACCTGCTATACGTAGCAGAGGAAGTAAAAAAGGTAGCACTTACACACTCAAAAGTTTGACATAACTACAATCAAATATTAACAGAATCTTAATATATATGTATAACAGTTTTAAAACATGTATTTTGTTACATTCCAAGTCCCACAGACATATTTTTATTGTTGTGAATGTATCTCGCTTCTACTTTTCCTCTTTATATCTACCCGACTCTGTAGCATAGTGGTAGCGTGTCTGTCTCACGTCCGAGAGGTCTTGAGTTCGAATCTCACTTACGGAGAGTTATCCGGATAAGTTTTTTTTCGAGGTTTTCCTTATTCATGGATAGTAGACCAGGTACGGCAACTGTGTCCTCCACAGCAGCAGCTAAGGCCACGAAAGAGTGCAGGATGAGGGTGGCAGGAGTCAGCGCGCCAATATAATTCAATACACATTGTAATTTGTAAATAACTGATAAATTAAACCAGGGGTGTCATTAACTGTTTACAAGGAGCCCCTCCCCTTACTCAGCTGTATACCTCCCCCGATACCAATAGGTTACACGGTGCAGTTCAAACTAGTAAACATATTCGCGGACGTTCAGAGCGACTATGCGCGCGTTTCATCGAGAATTAGAAGATTAATTTTGTTTTACAGAATGAAAGGCCATTTTGTTTGCTTTGCAATTGTTCATTAAGCCACGTATCTAATTTTAATATTACACGCCATTTTAACAAAAACATATAAATAAATATGGCAAGATCGTTATATCAGGTATGCTTTAATTTTATTAAAACATAATTATTATGATTACTTATTATTTACTTAAATATTATCATTATTATCTAGCTCTATATTAATTTTTTCAGAATAAAAGGCCATACAACGCGTGCTATCACAATGTTCAATATTATAATTAATTTTACTGCCATGTAGAACACATTCAACAAGAGAGGGTTGCGGAATTGAAATCCCAGTTCTTCAATAGACTCAATAAAAATAACCCGCATAAACTTCCATTCAACAATCTATTTCTAGAACTAAGTGATTTAAAACATCTGCACAAATGGGGCTAATTTTTACTTTCTCTACTGCGTAAGAAGAGGAAGTATTGTATTCCAATCAAAAATTCGATGTCGATATTTCACCGGAAATATATGTTTTGAGGCCCAAAAAAGGCATCGCGCGCGCCTGTGTGTGTATGTGTTAGTATGTGGGCAGCGTAACACAAAAACGAAAAGTCGGTTAAAACCAAAGTTGGTATTTGAGTTAAATGTTTTTCAAGGATGCGACACGAAGATTTTGATGAAATTAGTCCCACCCTAAACTACCCTTTACATGGAAAATTTTGATTTTCTTGAAAGTGGGTCCAATGACTTTAATTAAAATGACATATGTTTAAGATATTTTTATGACAAATTTAATGTATATTTTGAATTTTCTGGTTATAGCCCATGTAGTCCTGTTTAGTCTGGATTACTTTTGAATAACTCATAAACCGTAAACGATAGACCAAATATTATTAGGAAAAAAAAAAATGTAGATTTCTCTAAAGCACACAATCTATGTCCGAATAAGTTTTTTGTAGAGTGAACCACTCCGGAGATATTCCTTGTTATTTGTGTCAGTTTCGGAAAACTTAAAACTTTAATCAAATGCAACATAATTTTTATGTTAGTCGTGCAAAGCAAATGGAATCTCAAAGCCTTAAAAGATTTGACTATCGTTCAAAGCCTACTGTATTGCCATATTCCTCTTGCTCCTACAAGAAAATAAACAGTAAGATAATTTCTGAAAATGTTTATATCTCAACTAACACGAAGAAGATATAGGAATAAGGGTTTGTAAGAATGGTTAGTACAAGAGTAGAGAAACGCATGTGAGTGCATTGATAGTGGCAAACAACGATGTAATGAAAGTGAATGTATTTGAACATCCTGTGCCGTTCTGTAGTGTGGTGTGGGAGCAGTTGGTACTCTTCCTTTCTTGACACGCCTGGATTAGAGTGTAAGAACTCAGTGTTTAAAGAAAGTTGGTATCGTGTTCCTTAAGATCAGAGCGAAAGCTTGATGTCTGGGAGATATACGCAGCTTGAAGTTGTAATTGCACGGTAAGAAACCACTAAGACGATGACGTATCACATTAATATCCACCAATAACCTGAGCACCCCTCGCTGTGGTTACCAACTTTCTCAAACTCGGAGCCACCTCATTAATTTGTTTGCTTCAAGCACCATAAAGTAGCATATAAGCAGGATCTTAGGGCGCTCTACGTTCAACAATGTGACTCCAGTTTCCCCAACTTGTTAAATGAGTTCACTAACTTCTTGTCATACCTCTTTATTTGATCCAGATGGAAACTTTCCTTAAGTGAGCAAGTGTCAACATATGTCTATGCACACATGTTGGCGAAACTTTATACTAAAATGGATCCTAAAGTTCTACTGGTTGGATCAAGATAAAACAAACTCGACAGGGCTGCCAATCTATTGGCACACCCTACTCCCGGACTACACTTGTGGCTTGTTTAAAACGAAAGTATAATACCAAATCGTTACACTATAATACGTGGTATCACTGGTTATCTTGGTAACATAAATGGTTGTAAGGAATATGCGCAATTTTTGTTTTAAAAAATGATCCTATTTTCACTATGCCAATCCTATTGTGGCGCACGCCGTGGTGCTCAAAAAGGACAGTCGGGGCTAAGCTACTTCGCACCACATACCACTGAGCAAACAAAGGCTACCTCGTGTGACTGTTGTGTATACGTGACTTATAACAACAATGGGTGCGGCGCGTATCACAGGCGCTCAAGGCTAGGCTTCCCCACACCACTCACGCGAGCACACATGTCACAACAATTAGAAGGGTTTTCTGCAGATGATTAGAAGTGTGCGGCGGCTGGCTTGTCTGAAGAAATTTGCGAAAGATCCGTGTGACGCCATCCCCGCTATATAAGGAGGCAAGGTAACAGCAGAGAGAAAGTTAATTACCCACAGCAGTCGGCCAGTCTGTCAGTGAGTGCGAGACGGCTGTGTGTGTGGGAGGGGTACTGTCGCCGTGAAAGATACGTCACTTGAAGTGAAGAAGTCTTAATGAGTACTGAGTGATTGTATCGTCCGAGAGACAGAGAAAGTGAAGAAAGATAGTGAAAGCATTGAATCAAGATTACTAGAAGTAAACGTTTGTGAGTTGTAATATTACGGAAGCTGCTGGCTATGTCAAGAAGAGAAATGTGTATTTGCGGAAACATTTTGGAAGAATGAAGCGATAGAAAAGTAACTGGACTACATTTTGTCGCTTTATTACAACATTATAATCATATCATACAAATACTCAAAGAAATACGATTTATTATTTGTTGCTACAAATTTACAAACTGTAGCCCTTAACAGTTGAACCGTTAAAACTGAAGAAATGATTTACTTTTCGGAGCACTTCATCAATTTTCTATTCACATTTTCTGGTTTTCAGTAAAATGAGAGATACGTACTGCAGACAAACGTTATCTTTCTGTTTTATGCCTTCAGTAAGCATACGTGGGTCTCGTTTTCAGAGCACCTTTCTTTTTCATTATCTACGTAAATATCGTTTGTGTAAGAGAGACTGAAAAGGCAATAAAGGCGCCCCTTTCTTTCGTTTTTCACCAGCACGTACTGAATATCGGAAAGAGCGCGTCAAGTCTTAAGCTTTCTTTCATTGCCTTTGATAAGCACCCGACCATTCTCTTCCTTTTAAATGCTGGTATTCATAGACCAGAGTTTTGTTAAGTGGAAAAAAGACAGATAAGCGCTTAGGCATCGACATAACCTACATTATACGCTCGTAAAACATATCTTAATAGCCTACAAATAGAACAATCGCAAAAACGTAATCAAATAGTTGGTTTTATGATTATTTTGTAACAGACAATCTAATTTAGAACTTAGTTCGATTTCATTTAGGATTATTCATTACAGTAGTTCGTTGAAATAGGGTTGTCGAGATACAAATATCTGATGCTGTTCGTTTAAGGCTATATGTAACTTTTACGAATTATTTATATTCATTTAGCTTTTACATTTCAGCCGTTCATCTAGAAAGCAAGAGGTTTTAGGCAGGCTTCTTTATGAGAGGGAGTGCGATATTTAAAAGTGGCTCGCTATAAACTGGCTTTAAAATTATAGTCTTTACATGGCATCGCGAGAAACAACTGAATAACAACACCGTTTACCTAGTTAATGTTCAGTAAATGCCTGTCATTCTCATCCGGTTTACCAATTATAGAAAATTATGTGAAACTCCTTGTAAATATGAAGGGAACTTCATAGGCCGTTATCAGAAATCTCAAAACATAATTTTATTTGCCATGCCAATATCTTAACATATATGTTATAATCAAAATCGTTCAGAACCATTCCTGACAAAACCGGAAGCCTCAAAAAGTGTTCCATGTAAAACGTAGTTCGGGGTGGAACGTTTTATGATATGCCTTTAGAGGATGTTGAACCTAAGTACTAAACTTAATATTATCAGACAATTCGTTTTCGGGTTATTCTCTTCTCTCACACACACACACACGCGCACGCACACACACACACACGCGCGCGCACACGCACGCACAAACACACACACGCACACACACGCACACACACGTGCACACACACGCGCGCGCACACACACCACACACGCACAAACACACACACACGCACACACACGCACAGCATCACCGCAAAGACTATAGGCCTTCTAAGATTTGGGAAATACTTCCACAGGCAGACAATCCAAAATGTGTGTGCGGGAACAACAGTGATGAATTTCACCGGCAAATAAAACAGTCGGCAAACAAGAGAACATATTTATAACACTGAAAATTCTACAAATAAGATCAACTTTTATATTTTACAAACTTTAATCTAAATAAATTAAAAGTGATAGTACATTTACAATTTCTAGGAAGCCTTTATTGTTTATAAACGATTAGCTAAATTTTGTAAAGGAACTCGACCCTAAAACTTTAAAAAACCATAGCTTAAATTCGCGTTCAAAGTTACAAAGAAACTGGAAACCTCTATATTATAAGCTATAAATAGCCAAAGTGATAGAGAAATATAAAAGACAATTGTTAAAACTGTACTAATCAAATGGAATTAGTTGTGTACATATGCATATAATGTTAAATTTATAATATCACATTTGTAGGGGTAATGAAGATATTCCCTGGTTCCGCCAGAGGAAAGTCTTCTCTGAGCAGCCCGGTGTGACTGCGTCATCAACCTTGTAATATTTACGACTGCCTGCCTTCGGTTCCTTCACCTCACACATTGTCTCTAAGAACAAATCATCCAGGTTGGATCGAGGTGAAAGGTGTCCCTCTGTTTCCCTAATGATAGTCATACACTTGCACATAACAAATTCCATACAACTTCCAATCAGTAAGCGCTCTGTAATAGTGTAGACACTACAAATGTTCAACTCTCTCTCCAAAACAAATTCTGGTAACACTACTAGATAATATCAAGTTGTAATTCAAAGGTTTACTCCGTTTATTGTTCTCAAGTCACAGAGAGATGCTTTTCAATCACTCCGCCTTGAAGAGATATCTCTTACTAATCAGAGCTCTTTGTGCTGAAACTGGAGTTTCCTTCTGTTTAATTAACTGCCAATGAAACTGTCTCTTTCCCTTCTCGTTTTGTTCCTTTTAATCTTCTGTCCGCGAAACATTTATTTCTTATCCTCTCTTTTTTACGCCTCTAATTCCTTTCACTCCACTGTACAGCCCAAAGTGATAAACGACCGAGATACTAGTTCTTACTACGTTATAGATAAGAACTGCTAGTAGCATTTAATATCATTATCAGCCAAACTGAACACCAAAATATCACATAAAAACATTCGCATGTCATCCGCTACCAATGACACAAACTATTCTCAGGAATCTTTTTTCTATCTCTTGCATTCTAATAATATTTGTAGAAACGGTTTTATTACACATTGCCCTGTGCATCCAATGGGGATATAGTACGTTTAAGTGATAGTAAAATCTTTTAAGAGCTGGTAACTTTGGGATGGTTTTATTAAAGTGCGATGTGTTTCTTTTGACGCAAATATTTAATTCTGAGAGTATAGCGGAGAAGGCCACCAAAGTTAGTCCTCTGGTGGCCTCCGTCTAACTTAGCGATGGCGCTAGAAGGCAATTGTGGGATATTATCTGTGATATAACACTCACTAATAAAGCGAACCCATTTCACTTTTATTTAAGTAAGTTTTTAGATAAATAAAAGTTGGATATATAATTTACATCTTAATAAAACATTTTCGTAGCATAACTTTCTATAGTGCTTGTCTTCTTCTGTTCAAATCTTTTTAGTCTCCTTGGCAGCCCAAATTTTCACGATTACCCGTAGTTGCTAATTTCACTATGTGGTTATCGCTAACAACTGTTTTTTTAATATCTGGATCTTTTACAGCTAATTTGAAATTATATTTTTTAAATCCTTAGCATATAATTATACTAAATTAATGCAATAACAAAGTTTTACTTTTCTCTTTTCCCTTCGAATAAACTAACAAGAATTTAGGAGGTGGAATCAGGACTGAAAAATTCAATACCATAGCCGGGATTTGAACCACAGATCTTCCGCTTATCGGGCGGCTGCTCTAACAATAAGCTACTATGGCCAACTTACCAGCACGATATTAAATTCCCCAACCGATTCGTATTTTTCCGCTAGACCTCAAGGGAATCTCACAACAGAGATAAATACCCCAAGGACGACTTACAATCATAAGTACTTTATGTTCCGGGTAAAATAAGCTCTACATGGTAATTATTATTTATTTATGCCAACAAACTTACTGTTGGTGTTTTAAACACACAAGCCGTGTGTGGGAAATGTTTAAGAGATGGAATAAGGACGGAACAATACAATGCCATAGCCGGGATTTGAACCACGGATCTTCTGCTGTAATAAAACTAACAAGTATCTTATATGTTAACTATTAAGCAAAAATTCGGAGGAAGGCTTATCCATAAATAGTTGCCCCAAGTTAGTAATTACTTAATCTGCCCCAGGACTTATAGGCGATAACCTTGCGTCAGAGGCCTGTTGAGGAGCACACAGACATTGGACCAGAGAGCCTGAAGAGCGAGGAAGATGATTTGAAATGAGTTGAAATGGATGAAAGGGAAGGTGACGATGGAGTAATTGATGGAAGGAATGGCAGGAGAAACTGGATAAAAAAATCCGCCCACAGGTCGCTTCCTTCAGTACAAATCCCACATCGAACCACTCTTGGTAAGAAGCGAGAGGTCAGGGCCGAAAATTGCGATATAATAACTAGGCTTCGGTCCGGGTTACAAACGGCGTTACATTGAAAGCTACTTTACTGTATTCGATTGCAGTTTATGTTTGTCGACAGTTGAGGAAGGACAGTGACACAGTGCTACAGTAACTTGTTTTAAAGACAATGCAATTTTGCCGCCCGTAGCCAATGTGCTACGTCACAAAACCTCCCTGTAAATATAACTTAAATGCCGACTACATGCAAGCGGCAGCTAAGCCTAATAATGACTCTGAAATTCTGTTCTCTTGGCATGAAGAAAGAATGAATAACGACTTTCTATAAGTATTAGAGATTTAAAACCAATACAAGAAATAGCTTGGAAATCATGATTTCCACAAAAAATGTATTTTACATAAACTGATGTTTTAACCAGATCTATATTTTTATTCAGTAACATTTTTTCTATCTCTTAGCGTTTAGTAGTTATGGAAAAGTCATTCAGGATGGGGAGGACCTCCTAGTTCTTTCCGAGAAACTTCAAGATATATATTATATTTGGTATAAAACTATCCTACACATTTGGCTAGAGCCACTGCTAATAAAATAAACATTCTAGTAACTTTTCCATGGAAAAGGTAGTCTGGAGTCTTGGAAGATGCTAAAACATGTCAAAACGTGCATTTCTGCTGAAATGTTGGTATTGTGACTTTTGGTTGGGTGTAAAGTAAAGAAGACAGATATAGTCGGGATAAAGAAACACTTTTATTTCCGTAACAGTAACTTTTTACACTCGTTGCAACAGCAAGAAAGTCTTTACCGATTCACCAACAGCACGGCTCCAAATTCGTCACAAAACTGTCCCTTCTCCGTCGCATACGTCTCTTCTCCGTGGGCACGACTACTCAACGCTTCACATACGTCTGACTGACTCTTCTGTCGCACTTTAACGCTATTTATATCTCCCAGGCACTCTTCTGGAAAGTTCAGTTATTGCGGTGAAATACAAAGCAGAAGATTCCCGAAGTCTCCATCCTTTTCTCTCTTTCGGCAAGCGCCCCAACAATGCGGCCATTCTCTGTCGCCTTCCTTCGGCTCCTTTGCGGTAGTGCCGACAATAATGCGATGGGTGACACTGCTGTTGTCGGCAATTAGATGCGGCGGGCGCGGTGACACTATGAAACTTTTGGGAAGAATACAGCATTTATTTACTTACTGTAACTAGACTCAAGAACGTACGCAGAGTGCATTCGGGGAGGGGGGGGGGGATACCTAAAGCACTCCAAGTCAGTCATACCTTCATTCCATGGTCACTTTTATAGATTTATCCGGATACCAAGTGGATCACTAAATGGGATATATTGACAACAAAAACATCTGCCACGTCAGCACGACTAACAAAGAAATGTTTTTGGTTTTAGAAGATTAACCCAGGGAGGTGACTCTCCGGTAACATGTGACGCTCGTATTCGGGGGCCCGGGTTTAATTCTCGCCAACCTTGGTCGGTATGAGGATGCTGGGCCGGTATTCTGGAATTCTTCGTGGTGTATGGCAGTAGCAGACAGATGGCGCGAATGCTTTCTCCATGAAAAACATATTTGCTTGCGTACAGTGGAGCGCTGCCTCTTTGGAGGTGTCCTTCACCGCCCTCTCAAGGCAGTTCCACTGGTGGGACGGTCTTCGAGCTGAGTATCCTGTAGATCCTTCACTTCATCCTTTTCCCCTGTGGGGTGATAGCCACAGTGTATCTCCCTTAGGTCGCAATGCGCTACATTGTAGACCCTATACCCTATTATAGGACTACCAGGACAACAGAGACTAAACTCCACAGCTAGAGGTAAGCTAATCATTAGACTACAGCGAAACACTCTCAGAAGTTACAAAATCACTTCGTTACTACTTCAGGAGGTGATAAGTAACCATGTATGTGATTATGACTGAGAGAACAACGGGGGTCACGTCGACCCACTGCGACCCGAGAGGGACTTATTGCTGGCTACCACCTCTACCAGGGGGAAGAGATTAGGCGAAGGGAGAGGCAACGACGACCCAGACCACAGAGGTCCCTAACAATTGGAAATATTGTCAGTTAGCTCACCACCGAAGCATTTCTTTCTCCCAGGGCAAGAACAACGAGGTGATACTGGCCCGGGTAGCAGCTTGCGGGGGCAGGGAAGAAGGTTTTACAGAGCGCACGCATCGGTGACATCTGTCCGCATCTCCAGGAACACACCGCGCTACACCCAAGCCTGGAAGATGACAAGGGAGTGAAACTAAAGAGGAAAGGGAATTAATCTATAGAGTAGAGAATCCACCCCAACGTTCGCACAGTGAAAAGGGAGAAACCCTATTCAGTGTGATTGATCGCAGGGGATCGAACCCGCGATCTCGCGAATACGAGTCGCACACGTTTCCGCGGCGCTTTCTTTTTTTCCTTCTTTTTTACCGTGGATGGAAAAAACCCGGTTACAGTGGGAGGCTCTCGTGCTATGACCAACAGTCTGGGGTCTGCACCCTAAAGGGGGATATGTACTCACTAAAAATACCTCCACATGTTAGTACCTGTGTATTACATGGAAGTTTCATGGTGTAGTCGAGTTCCGGGTTAGTGTATATTTGAAAGTTACTAAGCTGGCATACATTGCATGCGAGCGCGTCTATGTTACTTCTTGGTAGAGTCTATGAAACCAGGCAGGACCAAGCGAGATTCATGCATTGCTTATCTCTGGTGTTGCACAGCGTTAGCTTATATGCTAGCGGCGCCACCTCGCTCGGTGTAACCATATTTTGGCACCTACCTACCTATCTACCTACCTACCTACCTACCTACCCACCCACCCACCTACCTACCTACCCGAGACTAAATGAATGGAGATAGGAAAATAAGAGGAAAGAGCCGTTTAATGAGTGTTGTCAATGAAAATATGAAATATAGATTTCCAAAGACATTAACTTCACTGTTATTTCCCAGTGTTTACTTCTGTTTCAATGTGCAGTATTTTTACTTTCTCTACTGCTAAGAGTATTCCACCCAAAAATTCGATGTCGAGATTTCAATGGAAATATATGTTTTGAGACCCCCTGAACGTCCCAAAAATCATCTTTAGAAAAAGGTCCGCGCGCGCATGTCTGTATGTGTGTGTCAGTCTGTGAACAGCATAACACAAAAACGAAAATTCGGTAAAAAACGAAACCTGATATTTTAGTTTAATGTCTTTCAAGGATGTGACTCGAAGATTTTGAAGAAAATAGCCCCACCCTAAACTACCCTTCAAGCGGAAAATTTTTCAAAATTTTTGATTTTCTTGAAAATGGCTAACGATTTTAATTAAAATGTTATATTTTTTTAGACATTTTTATGATAAATAAAATGTATATCTTGAATTTTTTGGCTATAGCCGCGGTAGTCGTATTTACTCTGGACGACTTTTGCATAATTGGTAAACCGTTAAGAGACAGACCAAATCATACTATACAAAAATGTAGATATTGCTAAAATACACAATTTATGTCCGAATAAAGTTTTTTGTAGAGTGAACCATTTCCGAGATATTCCTTGTTAGTGTATGAGTTTCGGAAAACTTAAAAACTTTCGTGAAATGGAACATCGTTGTTCATTTTTTTATGTTAAGCGTGCAAATAAAACGAAATCTCAAAGCTGTAAGCATGGTTAGTGCAAGAGTAGAGAAAGTCATGTGAGTACAACACATCAGATTTTTATTAATTAATATGTATAATGCATTACACTAAACCTGTAAAGCATAATATTTTGTTACAAAAATAGCACCGCATAGCTTCGATACTACGGTTTAGGGTGTCTGGCGGGAGGGTAGCTTCAGCCAATAAGCCTCTCCCTGCTCGCGCCCCTGACCTCAACAAAGAGAAAGCTAGGTTTGTAAACAGCAGTTTACAGGCCATAATCACTGCTGCGGCTGCCCCGAGGTGAGCTTATACCCTGACCCAAGATTATCCTATGAATGACGTTTTGAGATTTTATACACACAATGATTGCATAGTTCATGAAGTTATTATAGGTGGGATCCCCTATGTTAGGTATCCGCGGTTTCTCAAATAGTGCGTCTGCATTTACATTCGCAATAACCTTTCACTTTCTATGCAAACACAGAATCAGTTAAAATTTGGGGTGTCCATTAAATCGATTGCTTGAAAAAAATCATGCTTTCGAAATAAAAAAATGTAACTTTTTTGTCAAAAAAAAATTACCTAAATGTCTTCCAGCAACAAAAATGCATAATAACCCCAAAAATAAGAATCGCGAAACCTCACAACTGGGACCTATTATTTATAGTATAGTTTTATGTCGGGATTTTCAGTTCGTAACTTATATGAAAACTACTGAAGATTTCACTTACAAATGCTTAAACTGAAGTATTCGACCTGGTTCTTCCGTTCTATTGGAATAACTTAGTCACAGTGAAATTTCACTGCACGAGTGATCTCAGAAGTTGGTGCAGCCCTGTCTTGGCTGTTTGCCAATCTCCTGGTCCGTTGCACGGGGAAGACAAAGTGCCATTAGGGATCGGGGAAGATTTAGAGATTCGGAACGTGCCAAAAGGAACCCATGACCTTTTGCTCCATGTAGGGAGAAACCGAGGAAGGAATTAGTGTCAGTGAGATATGGAATATGGTTAGCAAGTCAATGTCTCAATGTATAATTCACAAAACAGTGATATTTCATCCCGATGATGAGGATCAAACAATTGAACAGTGAATTAATTAAATAATTTAATTGCATTTTTGTTTAGATTCTCGTTAGGTGAACAGATTTAGAAACTTGATATTGATTTGATGAGGTCTAATTACTTCATCATAGCTGTCTAATTTGGCGTTGCACGGATGCATTTTTATGCTTAAAGTGCGTATATCGCAAAACCAAGACACCAATGCTTAGAAAAGTAACAAAAAGTGACAGAAATAATACTGAGGCAGGGATTTTTGTCCACATTTTGCATGATATTTAAAGCTTAAAATAAATATAACAAAGGAATATAAGTGCAGTTACATGTTAAGAGGAAAGGTTAGGAACAAAGAAGACGAGACAAACTCTGAGTTTACTTTTTGAAGGGCCCTTTTAAATATCGACTCAAACTTTAGTGAAACTGGACGATAAAGGCAAAGAATAAAGAAATTTGACAGGCGGAATGTATCCCTGTGCGAAGCGTTAGTAGATGAAAACTCCGGTCGCTTTCCAGAAAGTTCAGTTCCTCGTATTCACCTGCTAACGTGTTTGCGAAGAAAATAATGTCGCCACTTTCCTTCCCTTTTGTAAAAGAGAGAAATGTTATTACTGCTCCCCTGTTTGCTCTGCTCTTCATCTTAGGTTCTGTGTGCGAGGAGGTGAAATCTTCCCCTCTCTACTCGTCTCTTTCGCTTGTAAACTCTTCTTGCATTGTGAGATAAGATTCTTAAAAAAGGGAGCATTCATTTTGTTCCCAAGAGGAATGAAGGCTTTGCAATTAGCATTCAAATGTATGGCGACAAAGATTGTAGCCCGTTTTTAATCTTCTGTATTTTCATGTGGAAGGAGCAAAACGAAAATAACGAACACAACTCTCGTCTGCAGCAGACTACACAGTGTTGAGAGCAGAGAGATAACCAGACCGTATTCTAACCGTCCACTTTGTGTTAATATGCAAGTGAAAAGCCCTAAAAGAAAATAACTTCATACTAAGGGGCATGTCTAACAGCAAGCGAAGTATAGGTTAAACAGCATTAAGAAAGATAACATCATAGCACAAAAGCTGTGTTGTGAAGCTTGAGCTAACAGCGAATACAGTACTTGGTTAAAACATATACATATGCTTTATGTTACAACTATATTTATACCCAACCGGCGCGTGCTTCGAAGCAAACAAAACACTCGCCCATTGCACTTACCGTACCACTTAAGTGCGCCACTATCTCGGCGAATCGACACAAATCGAAATTTTGTGCCTGAAAAGCGTGAATGTAACTGAAATGATGCATTCGTTCAAGCAATAAAGAGGATTCAATTTTCCATAGTTAAGAAAGCAGAAAAATGAATCAATCGAAACCACTTATTTTAGGGTTAAAATAATGTTGACATTAAGGGGACACAAATTTTCCTAATAACAGACCTTCTTGTTGTTCTTGTTGTAGTTCTTCTTCTTCTTCTTCTTCTTCTTCTTCTTCTTCTTCTTCTTCTTCTTCTTATTATTATTATTATTATTATTATTATTATTATTATTATTATTATTATTATTATTATTATTATTATTATTACTACTATTACTATTATCTCTTATATAGAAGAATACAGTTACAGCCTCAAAGGTAAATTACCTTTTCCCACCGCATATTTTTCAAAAGAGGCTGGTACAGAGTGAAGTATTAAAGGTAAAGAGAGTTTGCAGCGTCCAATTCCAAAGCAAGTGGAGAAACACTTGGAATCTGCTTTGGAATGCCCAATTAGGTTTGTAGCCACTTTTGAGGCCACAAAGGAGGTCATGTTGTTTAGTGTTTAGCGTCAGCCATTCTTTCTTCCTTTGTTGGGTAAGCCATCGTTTGGTAAATTAAATTACACCTTGATGTGATGATGCTACTGTAGATCGTTAGAGGAAAGCTTCGTCTGCAGCAACGTCTGCCTTTTCCATTTCCTTCACTGCTGACGTAGACTGACCCATATTAAGGGGATCTCTTTCCCAGACGTGCTAATTTTGTGTAACGAGAAAAAACGCATAGGTTACTATTCTCAGTGTTTTGTTGCGCGATAGAATTTGAGAAATGTATCTTCAATAACTTGCATTAGAGCAAACAATTCGCACAGAATACTGTAAAACACTGCGGATGGCATAAAGTACTCAGGACAACCTTCAGAAGCAGGCCAGCCATCAGGAAGATATAAACAGCATCAGAGTGTCTTAAGACAATGAACAAATTGTAAGATTGGACGCAAATATCTTGGTTGGGGAGTTGCATGAAGTCAAGATACTAACTATCTCTGAAACTAGGATAATGCTCGTAAAGTGTATTACTTTGCTGGTAAAAGGAACTACTGTTTGTTCACCAGCGCACGGTTCCCGGCAACAATACAATGAATCAGTACGTCAGTAAACAATTCTAGGTACAAGGCGATATCTGAAGCAAATTTTAGTTATCGGCAGTTGAATTGCACTATCTGTGTATAACTTACAACGCTTATGGAAACAGTCGCTAGCCATTTAATATCGTTCGTCACTTTTTATCCATCCTTACTTAGCAATCTCTTTTCGCACAGAACAAAATGGAAGCTACAGCACAAATGAATGTCATGACATCGTAACAACGTCAACATAGCAGCGTGGTAGAACTATTTGAAAATATAAACAATACACTATAAACAGACACCTCCCCGACTTCGCTCGCCTATTCATCATAGGATTGAATCATGCGAATGATTTAAATTTTTGTAATTTATCTTAAGGTTATAAACATGTCAATTGTTGATAAACAGTATATGATAATAATGTCATATTTATAAATATTCCTCACATATGTGCCTTTCTCTTCAGAGAAAATTAAAATTGACACCCCATATATTTTCATGATCATATCTCCAAAAAGATTCACAGATGAACTTTTTTTCCAGTTATTGTAAAACTGAGAAAAAGAAACCCACAACTTTTTAAAAATAATGGCGTCTACATGTATCCTTTAATAAGATATTTTTTTTGACAAAACATAATACCGCTGGACAAAACAGTTCAAGGTCAGAGTGTATTTCGGTGAAATATGCATGCGTCCTTAAACGTTTGATAGGAGCTGTACATGGGAATATGGGAATAGGCTTTAGGCGATAGTCAAATCTTTTAAGTGCTGGTCGCTATGTGACAGCTGTGTAATTCTGTTCTCTACCTTGGAATTGTTTTTAAAGTTCAATTAGGGTAATGCTTCTGTGCGCTCCGGTTTAAGCTTGGATTGTAACTCCCACATGCTCCCTTCGAACATTCCCCGGCTGTTTTGTCTCTTTCAGTTCTCGCACACACAGGATTACACTTTCAACGGCGCAAACCCACGTGAACAACACACACACTTCTCTTAGGATGGTGGTGCCTGCTTCATATGGCCAGTCATTGTAGCCCTACATGCTTGCATTACTTCCAGAATAAAATCACATTAGTGTGGAAACATATAGTAGGTAAGAAAATACAGTGGGCTTAGGAGATAATTCGTTTAAGAGCTGATCGCATGTAATGGCGCTCAAAGTTCGTTCTGTTTTCATGAATGGTAACAAATAAAATAAGTAAATAAATATAAATAAATCAGTAAATAAATAAGTGAATGAATAAATAAATACATAAATAAATGAATGAATGAACGAATGAACGAACGAACAAACACAAATAAACAAACAAATAAATGATTGAATGAATAAATAAGTAAATAAAAAATTGAAGTCAAACTTCTTGCAAAATGTGTCGTGTAAAGGATAATTTGGGTAGTTCTTTTGGTTTTCTTTTTAAATCTCTGAATTTAAGTGCCAAATTTGGCGTAAGATAAATAGCTAGACAAATTAACGTGAAACTTTTTGGAAACTTTTTCAAGTACACGCGTACACGCACGCACATGTTTTTCTAAACACGCTTATTTCTTATTAAGGGAGTCGTAAAACGTGTATTTACTCTAAGGTTCCGGTATCGAATTTTTGGTTTCAAATAACACTTCCTCTATAAAAAAAAAACAGCTGCCAAAAAGCGTTGTGTTGCACTCACGTGACTTTCTCTACGATTCTTGTACGAATTGTTTTAACAAACGCTTATTCTTCAAGTTTATGTTAATCGAGATAAATATTTGCATAAATTGTCTTACGTATTTTCTTGTAGGTACAATGGGAATGCGGAATACTGGAACCTCAAGTGATAGTCACAGCTAAGTACTAGTCGCTATGTGATGGCTTTTAAATTCCGTTCTCTTCGCACGGACAAAGATAAAAATGTGAATAACAACCTACCATTTGATAAAAGTATTGAAAAACTCACACAAATTAGAAGGAATATCCCCAGATAGTTCACTCCACAAAAAATACCTTTGGACATAAGTAGCTTTTCTGTTTTAACAAGATCTACATTTTTTAATAGTAAGATTTGGTCTATCTCTTACCAGTTATACAAAAGTCACCAAGAGTAAACAGGAGTACATAGGCTCAAATATATGTTACATTTTCAATAAAAATATCTTAAACACATGGCATTTTAATACAAATTGTTACAGCCATTTTTGAGAAAATAAACATTTTCGAAAAATGTTCAATGTAAAGGGTAGTTTAGGGTGGAGGAACTTTCTTAAAAATCTTCGTGTCGCATCCCTGAAAGATGTTAGACTTACTAAGTACCATCCTTGGTTTTTAATTGACTTTTCATTTCTGAGTTATGATTTTTTTTTTTTTTTTTTTTTTTTTGATTCAGAGGCCTTAAAATATATATTTGATGTGAAATCTCGACATCAACATTTTTGGTCGAATACAATACTTCCCCTACTTACTATACGTACTGGAGAAAGTAAAAAGTAATCAACATATTTTTTCTTGGTGTGCAAGAATTTAGTGTGCGATATGAAGTGGAACTTTAATTACTGGGTACAATTATTATGTTTCCATCTGATTATAATTCTAAGATAATTCTTATATGGAATTTATCTCAATCATATAAACAATCATACATTGGTCTTCAAAGGCAGGATTATGTATTAATCTATTAATTCTAATTCATTACAGATAACGAGGCGTATTCTATATCAGAGTCATTCGACATTTTTTCTCCACATAACCCCAAAGACAATTTTCCATTTAGCCGGTACCCCAAGGCCTAGGCCCCAGGTCTAGCTCAGAGTTATCCTTAATTCAGATTATACATAAGCTATCTAAAATAGATTATAAAATTTATAATTTATTAAATACCGCAACAGGAGGACTATGCTATAAATGGCGGTGGCACAAAATGAATTTGTAATACATTCTTTTGTATTATGATCTTTCTCAATTTTTTGAAAGTATTTTAGAAGCTGTAAAGTTAGGTTTTGTAGTTGGAATTCCATTATTTATGGAAGTTCATCAGCAATAGTAACTTTATTTTATTCACAATGTTCCAACAGGGTTGGAAAAACTGCAATAAAAACAAACCTTTCTCATGAAACTCCATTACATTCTCAGGAGCTTTGAAATAATGCTTCATGTTTTGTGTAAATGAGGGTGTTACCCTTAGGGACAGGATGACGAATGAAGACGAGGAAATGCCCACGGCAGAGATGGTCGTTATAGTTAAATGCAGTGATGGGTGTGCAGTGGATGAGAATGGCAAAGTGGAAACAAATGTGGGAGAGAATAAAAGCATAGTGATCGATAGTGCAGTGGAAAAGAGCGGAGCGAAAAGTGTGGGGGTCATAATATCAATATAAAGGGACAACTACAAAAAGGCAACTAGCAAGTAAGGGGGGGGGGGATAAAGGGACTGCAAGGCTGTCCAAGGGAAATTTAACTCACAGAGACTAGCTTACTCTGTGGGTACTTAGGTGGTAGGAGGCCCTTGCCCTACAGGGATCTTACGGACTTGTTTATTTATTTATATTTATATTATGCAAATAATAACTGGAAATTTGGAGGACTAGTTTCAAGCATTCCCACAAATATAGCATGTTCATTTAGGTGTTTGCTGTTAGCTGCAATACCGAGATAAGGTTGGCTCAAAGCTCTTTGACTGAGTGACGGAGCAGAAGCAAGATAAGCAAAACTCAGTAGCACTATTAACATCACTGTCGAATTGAAAGGAAGGATGTAACGCTGTTCCAGTCCATTAAACTTGTCGCCCTGATTCTGCTGGCCATTACATTTTGCTAATTACTACCACGCCTTTCCCTCCCTCTCTCATTGCAAGTTCTCCCCCCGCAACGACATGCTTGATGCACTGGTAATTCTGCTTAGTTAAAACCTTCATCTGCTCTCTCCGTCTCTCTCAGACACATAAATATCCAAGTCCCACAGACAACAACTCCTTATTTCTACGCTTTTTCGCTCTAATTCTCTGTGGAGACATTAACAAAACCACGGCAATTTAGAATATTGCATAAGCAATGTAAATAAACATCTTTTGTGTTCTTCGGATGTTTAAACCTTTATTCGAGCCGTTGCAATCGTATTCGTGAACTGAGTAGTTTCTCTGCATATCTATAGCCGACACAAAATTTAATGACGGATTGCACGAGGCTGGTCAACAGAACATCCCAGTTGTATAGTTAAACACATTTTGAAATCACGCTGCAAAACTGGTGATATAATAGTATGTTATGCAACGAGACTATAATAGTGGTAATTAAGA
Organism: Tenodera sinensis; assembly: GCA_030765045.1. NCBI lineage: Eukaryota > Metazoa > Arthropoda > Insecta > Mantodea > Mantidae > Tenodera > Tenodera sinensis. The sequence goes on from CM060968.1 coordinate 83,845,795, forward strand.
CGCGAATTTCCTAATTTTCATATAAGCGTCCTAATTGCCATTATAGTTAAGTTTCATACGACAATTTATACCCGACCATAAACCTAATTTTATACTGAAATATTATAAAATGTACACTCAGCAGGAACAACGATCTACATATTTCATCAGCTGATATTTGGAGTTCTGCGCAGGCGCTGAACGATCGATTCGTTTCCAGCATGTGGCAGCTGCATGATGAAAATGATAACCTTGGAATGCTACGTACCATTGAAAAATAGAAGGCAAATTGAATATATTCGTTTTCAGACGAAACTGTACTTCATGTATAAGGTATTTATTGTACAAATAGTGAAATTAATTTGTGGGACTGTGCTTAGTACAATATTATTGGGAGTTGATGCGGTATTGAGGTTAATTTGTGTGTTTTAGGCGGAGTAAGTTGCATCTCACTGTTAGTAGTCTCCGACATTCTAGTGTTTTCAAACTCGCGCTAGTTGGGTTTCGAGAACAACATTTTGTGTAATTCTAGCATTAAAATATGTAAAAATAATTAATACATTTGCTGAATGTAAAATTATAATGTTTCAGATATGTATGATTTAATATGGTTGCTAAGCAGATAGTTTTATTTGTTTCAGCACTTATACAAGAAAGTGGAAGGTAATAATAAAACTATTGAAAACATGAACTGTATTCCGCTTGAGATTTTGAACGACACCAAACATGCTGACAGTTTATTAATTCCAGAAAAAAATCAAAACATCTTTACAAAAAAGAATATGGAAAGTTTAATGGATGGAGAAACGAAAAATGCGTTAGTGTGACTAACGAGACCACATTAGAGACATTTTCAGGTTTTCTTATAGGCACATTGCAGTACATTATGTTATAGCGTAACGGCGTCGTTCTGAATTGTTGTCATGGTAATTAGGTCACTCATTTTCTAGCACTGGTGCCAAAAACATGGCAATTTCGCAGAATTTATGCCATCATAATACGCCGTCTTAATGCAAGGATTAAATAAATATTTCCACCCAGAAAATTTATTTGCGCAGTAGGAAAGAGAATAATCTGGTCTTGAAGTGGTTAGCTATCAGCCGCCATTAAATTTTATGTGTGCCATAATAAAATCGCCTTCGCCATTTACTTATAGCTTTAACAGTGTTCAGCAGTACCTCTGAAGTAGGAATATGACACTCCGGGAATTTGTGACATACGGTGGAGTTATGGGATCAAAAGCAATACCAAGTGGAATAAAACATACGATTCTACATTCATATTTACCAAGTGAATACACCATGTACTTTGTTTTCTCACATCGTGTACTAAAAACACCTACCATTTAAGCAAAACGGAGTATAACGCAGAAAGTAATAGTGTGACAAATGACAGGCAAATCCCACTCCTGACACCACTGTGACAAAATGACAATGTCCAGTTACTTTTCCTGTCACTTTTTTTTTAATTGCTCCATTTATATCCCGCCTTTAACTGCAGAGGTCATATCGGCGGCCTTGCCTATTGGCGAATGGTGTTACTCGTTTAACAGTGGGTTTTTCGGTTTTTGGGGTTTTTCTACGTTGAATTCACATACACATTCACACTTTCATTCATACTTCCAGATTCAGGGAAGGTTGAGGAATAATCTTGGCTGGAGAAAAATTTCTACTTCCTGCCGGGAATCCAACCCGGGACCCCTTGCACAGTAGGCATGTGCTCTACCAACTGCGCCACGGGGCCAGCCAATTCTGTCACTTTATTTCCCTTGAACTTGAACAAAAAACATAGTCCTCTTTTATCGTTTACACAATCTACAATTTTATTCGTTGTGATCTTGCATCTCACAGTTGTTCCGTCCTCTCATAACCTTGACACATACTTCCCTGTATTTCAGTTCTGCTCTCTATCTCACAAATTGCTTCCGACGAAACACTCACACTCAGTCAAGTAGGCTTAACTAAAAAATGCTTCACAGAACAAACTACTCCGACGCGACGATTAAATATCTATACCCGTTTAACGATACTCAAACTCTCTCAACACTGACTGTCACACACTTAAAACTAACTACTAACAGCAGTCTAGTTCGACACTTTAAGACTGGTTTCTCTCAACACTGCATTAGCTTATATAGCCGAGAATGACGTAGCACGGAGTTTTCTCAAAATTCACTTTTCGTAAACGAGCCGTGCCATTAAAAGTTTTTTCACACAGTCTGGAAACACTATGCTCTACCGCGTCATTGTCGTCGGGTCGCGTATTTCAAAACGTAGGAAATGTTAAACATAAGATCTTCACAAGGCCACAGTAGGTGTTTAAACGGGCTTTCCTGTTTACAGTGAATTTACGCCAATATAAGGGACGTCCTATTTTGCAGCCACGTTTGGACGAATTTCTTATCTGACTGTCATCGCCTGTGGTGCAGTACGTAACAAGAGTATGCGATAAACACTATTAAAAATATATTTTCTATTGTATGTGCTATATTCTCGTTTATGTTGTTAAGATACCTTCACAGAAGTTCATACTTCAAAGGTCATGTGCTTCATGAACGTACAGGCTAGCTGGTGAACTAAAGGTTGCTCCCGCAAATGGTCGCTGGCTTCTGATACTCTAATCATTGCCTTGTGCATGTGTGGCTACGAAAATTAATCTATGTAACATATAATTTCAGTACCTATCCTTTTGCTTTTATATAAAAGCATAATCCAACTATTTTCTAAACCGCCGTTACTGTTCTTCGCAGGGGGATGAGAGGATCTACGAGTAGACAAAGAGTAACTTTCTTTTCTTGTTGAGCAATACTCCTCTCTCATATAATTATTATCCGTTATTTGTATCTCCCCTCCGAAAGAGGAGAGGCTGGACTGAAGGAGCGAATATAGATTCCTCGTCTCCATTAATGTATTAATGTGTTCAATGCAGAAAGCTTTCCCGAAGGAATCTATGAACGAATCGCCTTAGTCTGGTATTAGTCAGCGCACTCCCCAATTATATGAATGGAACATTAAACTGTAAAATACATTTCATCTAGAAGTAAAACGACTAACGTGGCTGGCTGGCGATGCTTAATCGAGAATGGGATAAGGAAGCTAGTTCCCTCCTACCTACAGCCCAGTATTTCACACAAACTGCTGGTGGTTTGGTGAAGGGGAGAAAATATCCTCTTATTTCGCTTCCCCTATCCACCTACATTTTGCTTCGTAGCTAATGAGCTGATATTTCCATTTTCGTTACTCTTGTAATTATTATCCCTTGTTTGTTACATATACATCCAGTGGCTCTTAAAGAAAAAGGCTTTACAATTAGGCATAAATGTTTATTATAATTCAACATCACTAAAATACGGTAGCATAGGTTTGTCCTGCTGTTTGGAAATATTTTATACGCTATTTTGTATAATACCGACATCACATGCTGCTAATGTCTACGGCGAATGAGAATCATTTCAAAACCTTTTGTTTATTATTGTTCCGTAATAAACCTATGCTGCAAAACTTTAGGTGCTTACGTTTCTATATTAAATCTAAAAGTAATTTCTCACTTTGATCAATATCTCAGCCCTAACATGAGTTAAGTTCGCTAATAAATTTCATGGAGGCTAAATTTTCTTTTCCACTGTTCATTTAATGTCATGTATTGTCAGAGTCTATCGTCTGTGGTGTCTATGTAGTAAGATAGGGGTTAAATACTCCTAAAACCTGATTCTTCTTCGAAGATTTAAGAAAAATTGCCAACATTAATCTACTCTCAGGTTAAACAGACATTTTTAGATGTGTTTTAATTTACTTTTTTCCTTTCTCAACCTATATGAAACGCATAGAACGATTCAGAATAACAAAGCATTTTGTTTTTCTTGCTGAACTATATGCGAGCAGTATGGAGTTGTTGCTGTTAGAGCCTAAAAAGGAGCACATGAGCCAGGCGATAGAACACGGGTTCGTAGCTCGACATTCTACTTATACTTTTTTTTTCTGTACACCAAAACTTTCTGGAGTTTGCAAAAGATTAGGTATAATGACTTCTGCCCTTTTAAACTGGCATGATGTAGTTTGTTATTATGAATGCAGACTTCTTTCATTCTCCCTACGTATGCTGTCGCTTGATATTTTGTGCCATTCCTTCACGAGTATTCGACGGACGAGTATGTTGATATACCTTTGATCTAAGGAGAAGCATGAGCCAATGTACAAGCAACTCAACATCTATACCGGGAGAGATATATGCAACAATACAATCCAGTAGAAATAAAACTATTAGGAATTCAAATAATGACGGCTTTACACATAATAATTGTTCAACTAATGTCATTTGTAAATATTACACAATAAAGAAATTAATACATGCAGGGGATTCGAACCACCTTTGCAGCACATGGATTTTTTTACAAAGCGTGCGCTTGTTCCAACTGAGCTATCTAGAAACTTCAGAGGTAAACGAAGACAAATACCGCCAGCTTGAATACGTGGGTGCAATCTATCATAGGGGTTGATATTTTTATCCTAAGAGTATAAAATGCGGATTGCATAAAACTGGATAACAAGGGGCTGCTGACTCACCCGGTATATCATTTGCGTTCACAAAATTTATTTGCACAACAGCAAACATGAAGTGGTAAGCTATCAGCGAAGCGTCATTAATTTTTTTGTCTGTTATAATAGCTAATTACTATTATTAACTAATGTACATAGTTTTATGACCACTCCGTGTGCATTACCGACATATATTTCCTGTAAAACATTTTGAATGTTAATGTTTTATTTTTCACTCCTACACGCACACATGAAACATAACTAGTAAAACAAAAGCTCGTAAGAGTGTGCTTATATTTCCAGGCTAGCTGCTGCATAGCAAACAAGTGTAAGAACGTATTTCCCTATTGTTTTTGTATTGATTAAAAACAGACTGCGAACCGGGAAGATGCATTATTTCCTTGTCAGATGAACTCAAGTGTGAAAAGCTGAGAATCACTGAAGCGTAGAACGAACAGTTTCTCCACTGTTATTTAAATTATTATTTCTTGGAAAATGAAACACTTACAGTATCTGCAGATACACAGTGGATAAACAGCAATAAATCATATTGTCTCGTCAGTGCAAGTTTTGAAGTTACTCTATTGCAATAAATCATCAAAATAGGATTGTAGCATTCTTACCATTTCGTACGAAGATAATATACTCGCTTATGATCATGGAGATGAGTAGTTCAACTTACCTGAGAAAAAAGAGAAAACATTATCTTAGTAAAGCAATTGTTCCTCAGGCACTTTTATTTATAATCAAGGTTTAAAAAGAAATGTACACACTAAAGAGGAGCCCCCAAACCGCAGCAGAGCACCGCAAAAGGCCATCCGGTCCTTTTTGCTTCCAACGACAGATACACTCGAAGAGCGACCAAATCCACGCGGACGTCTCCAGTTCGAACCCACAGGCTCCTATCCCCCGGAGGTCTCCGAAGGAGCGCTCGCCCGAGAGCATCTCGAGGCGTGCTCTGAGCAACTCCAACCGACGCCATGACGAAACGTCTACAAAGTGCATTTCTACCGCCCAGGCGCAACATGCCGGACACTGTCGCGTGCTCCTGCAACCCTGAAATAGATAACAATGAAAGAAATAATGGGTGCAGGAAAGTCGAGATAGAAGAGAAACTTTCCCAACAGTCACTACCGACCAGGGTAAAGCATGAAAAACCCATGCTCAGAGTGTGTGGTCACTGGGACCTCCCAAATGCGAGCATCACGCGTTACCGCGGATGTGCCTATGCCCCTGGCGAAGCACCCCCGGGAGGACGGATGAGGCAAATGGATTCTAAGGGCCGGGACGTTGCCACAAAAGAGCAAGTGGCCGAGCCCTTACATGTTCCCAGTTAGAAGCACCCCTGCGGACTGGCTCAGCCTAGTTCCTTTGTCACCGTTTCAGTTTCATACTCCAAAGGGGGGCTTGGAAACCGGGTTCCCCTTCCCCCTTGGGCTTGCATCATCCCATGGGGGCCCGGAAATCAGTGGCTTGCCTTCCAATCCGGGGACGAGATTTCCAGAGTTCATTTGTTCCCCCTGCCGTGCTGCTGCCCTGATACTTGCCAACGCTTCCAACCCCGAAAGAAACCTAACGGGATGAAGGGTGAATGAACTGATTAATGTATTGAAATAGAGGTAGAGGATTTTGGAGGACATGAAAATCCTTCCCAGCATTCGCCTGGTGACTCAGAGAGTCAGGAAGGTCGGCCGCGGGTTTCGAACCCACGAGCTCCCGAATCGGGCCACAGACGTTACCACTTGGGCCGTCCCTCTCGGTTACTGAAGGTTTAACCTTGTAGAAATAAGAGTGGCTCATTGTATAGGCTTATAAATTTGGATTTCGTCTTTAATTTGATATATTAAATGCTCGTATATTCTTCAAAACGGAATTTTACCCGGTAACTATCCATCACAAATGTATCTATTGAATGATCTCACAACTTCCCATTTTATACTGTGAATTCTGTGACACTTCGCAGAAAATTCATAACTCCTACACAGTTTGGAGTATAGAGGTAAACTTGGATCATCTTTCAGGGAATGTTTTGCTCTATAAATCACTATATTCGTCGTCGTTGCCACCGTCGCCGTCCTTATTGTTGTTATTGTTATTACTACTATTATTATTACAATTATTATTATTATTATATTCTTCTTCTTCTTCTTATTATTATTATTATTATATTCTTCTTCTTCTTCTTATTATTATTATTATTATATTCTTCTTCTTCTTCTTCTTATTATTATTATTATATTCTTCTTCTTCTTCTTCTTATTATTATTATTATATTCTTCTTCTTCTTCTTCTTATTATTATTATTATATTCTTCTTCTTCTTCTTATTATTATTATTATTATATTCTTCTTCTTCTTCTTCTTCTTCTTCTTATTATTATTATATTCTTCTTCTTCTTCTTCTTCTTATTATTATTATTATATTCTTCTTCTTCTTCTTCTTCTTCTTATTATTATTATATTCTTCTTCTTCTTCTTCTTCTTATTATTATTATATTCTTCTTCTTCTTCTTCTTCTTATTATTATTATATTCTTCTTCTTCTTCTTCTTCTTATTATTATTATATTCTTCTTCTTCTTCTTCTTCTTATTATTATTATATTCTTCTTCTTCTTCTTCTTCTTATTATTATTATATTCTTCTTCTTCTTCTTCTTCTTCTTATTATTATTATATTCTTCTTCTTCATCTTCTTCTTATTATTATTATATTCTTCTTCTTCTTCTTATTATTATTATTATTATATTCTTCTTCTTCTTCTTATTATTATTATTATATTCTTCTTCTTATTATTATTATATTCTTCTTCTTATTATTATTATATTCTTCTTCTTATTATTATTATATTCTTCTTCTTCTTATTATTATTATTAATTATTATTATTATTATTATTATTATTATTATTATTATTATTATTATTATTATTATTATTATTATTATTATTATTATTATTATTATTATTATTATTATTATTATTATTATTATTATTATTATTATTATTATTATTATTATTATTATTATTATTATTATTATTATTATTATTATTATTATTATTATTATTATTATTATTATTATTATTATTATTATTATTATTATTATTATTATTATTATTATTATTATTATTATTATTATTATTATTATTATTATTATTATTATTATTATTATTATTATTATTATTATTATTATTATTATTATTATTATTATTATTATTATTATTATTATTATTATTATTATTATTATTATTATTATTATTATTATTATTATTATTATTATTATTATTATTATTATTATTATTATTATTATTATTATTATTATTATTATTATTATTATTATTATTATTATTATTATTATTATTATTATTATTATTATTATTATTATTATTATTATTATTATTAAATATGGAAGCTTCTGTAAACACAATCCATATAGTTTCTTTCTCTGTATGCGAGTTTGCTTTCTCCACTTGTTTTCAATAGTTCTTTTCTGTGAATGATATTTTCTGACATAAATGACACGTTTTCTCAGAAACTGGTGAAAGATGGGTAAATAAACTCTAGAGGCGATAAAAGCATCTAGACCTGCTTTAGCATCACCGGTTATTTGGTATAAAAATTCCTGATAAATTTTAATCGAAGGATGATGCAATTGCGGAAAAAATACTATTTTCTTTAATGAACAAACGCATTGGATAAAAGTAGATCATGAACTTACATTATATTCATTTACATCATCTAAAACATTCAGTCTGATATCTCAAATAGTTTCTGAGAAACACATTTAAAAGAAACGGGAATGCTTTTAATCTCTCTTGAATTATAGAATGGCTGCATTTGCTGCCTGGTTGCAGCTATTAAGTTGTTTTTTAAAAATCTAAAGCAAATCCATACATGGGTACATATTATGCGTACATATTAAACAATGCTCTTGACATTGGGCAGCTTTGTTTAACACCTTGGTTTATTTTAATTAGTTTATTACTATTGTTAATTGATGTATATATTGCATAACATAAGCTTTATATAACTCTTACTAAATACTTTCGATAGCCTCTTTGATACATTATCTCCCAAAGTTCCCTCTGTATTAATCTGTCGAATGCTTTCTCATAATCAATAAATAATATGTACGTTGGCAGATTAAACTCTCTTCTTTACTGGATTATCTGCTCTATTACAGATATACAGTCTGAACAACAACGTCCCTTCCCGAATCCATTTTGTTCTTCCAAAAGCATGTATTCATTTATAGTACGATATTACCTTTGCAAATACTTTATAACCTGTATTTAATAAGCTTATGCTTTTATAATTCTGTCATTCATTCCTATTTTCTTTTTTAAAAACAGAGTATAGTTTTTCTCTTTTCCATTCTTCTGGGACTACGCATTTTCCAGAATATGTTTAATCTACTTCATGTTAATCTAGATTGACATTTGCAGCACATTTTTTGTTGATATTTCCCTTTAAATACAACTGGCTTAGGGAATACAGTAAGTTTTAAGCGATAGTAAAATCTTTTAAGAACAGATTTTAATTAAAAACCCTTAGGTTCCGTCACTCTGTTTGGATGACAAGAGAATTAAAAAAGAAAAGCCCACAAAAACAAAATAATAACGACTTCTCGTTTGAGAGAAATATAAATATCTTAAAATGCAAACCAACAACAAGGAATACACCCAGAAGCGGTAAACTCCACAAAAAATGTATTTATCATAAATTGTGTGCTTTAAAGACATCTAGATTTTTTTATTAGTAGGCAAGGTTTGGTCTAGTCTTACTGTTTTCTATGGACAAATCATTCGAATGAAAGGCTATTCTACAGAATATTCAACACATACATTTTATTCATGATGGAAACATCTTAAACACGTATATTTTAAACAAAATCGTTAAAGCTATTTTAAGAAGATACAAATTTTCGAAATATTCTTCATGTAAAGTGTAGTTTGGGGTCGGGGGATTTTCTTGGAAGTATTCATGTCGCATCCTTGAAATACCAAGTCGGGATTTGAATTATTTTCCGTTATTTTTTTTTCCTGGCCTTCTTCAAACACATACACACAAACAGACTTCTTTTAACATTTTTTGGGTGTTCAAAGGGTGAGGACATTACTGGTATGGTGGATATAATGTGCATATATCCTAAATTTTCTATAAATCCCCAGTAAAAACTTGGAAAGTTTTAAAGGCAAACAAATTCCAACAAAACCAATTTATACTTCGTTCACAATGAATTTTACATAAATAGAAAACCATTAAAAGGCACACAAATTATTTGTAGAAAACGAATTTAAAATTGTCTTGAAGTTTATCATGAATGTGATTCCTTAGAGCTCGAGAATTTCACAAATTTGCTTAGGAAGAGTACGAAAATTTCATTAGTAATTACATCACTAGTGACGAACAAAATATGATGAGAGCCTTGCTCCTCAAAGCCACAAAGCAGCGCGTCGGGCGGGCAATGACACGCTAATCGGTCGTGAAAATTACATTAACGCTATGCTGCAACCCACGCTTGAGATGGGGCCCGGGACGGCACCCCTGGCATAGTGCACGCAGGAATGAAAATCAATGCGGCCAAGCCAATTACTGATCCGCCTCTATAGCACTTGCAAAACAGCATATTCTTCATTCCTATTGGACATTTGTCAAAGTAGTTCATTGGTTCTATATCTTGTCTAGCTTCTCTGCATTATTCGCAAATGGGTAATAGAATAATTCTACAAATAAACAAATTATACATAAAAAATCTTAGTATCTTTAATATAAATTTATGCAAACAGATGGATAATCTTCCAGATTGTCCTCAAGTTGGATACAATATTACATGTGGCCTTAGAATTTTAATTTCTAGGAAATAAAGATATGAGAGTTAGGTATTCAAAGTCGAAAGCGTCTTCATTTGTCACGAGATGTTAATTTTCTCCCTGCACTGAATTTATCAGTTGGTGTGTTGAACCAAGCACGTATTCCCTTTTTAGGAGAGAAATGAGCACGTGCTATAGCTGTCATGTAGCCCATTTTGAGATAGGCATTGCAAATTACAATTCAGCTCTTGATTATGCCACATTTAATATTGCACTGATGTTTTTGACCTAGCTGTCGACCGGCCCTTAAACCCTACTCACTCACTCTCTCCATTCCTCTCTCCTCAGTCACTCTCACGCACTCTTGCTCACTCGCTCACTCTCACCGACCCATTAACGGTTTTTGCATTTTGGTTGCTCAGAGAAAAGTATATCATAAGATGGTTTCATCTTTTCTCTATAAGCTAGGGCAACTTGGAATACTGGTATGACGTCATTCCTTTAGAAAATAGTCATTATTATTGTTGGTATGGTGCCACAATGGGCAATTTATCCATAATATTGAATACACTAACTTATTCATAATGGTAAGGATGCTTAAAAATTTAATTTTAGTTTTTGCTAAAAATAAAATGAACTGAGAAAGGTAAGCAAATATGGAAGAAAACGAAACTCGAAAAAGTGCTCATGAGGAGAAACACCTTTTACTGCTATTTCAGTTTTGAAGTACTTAATAATACACTTCTGAAGCGTAACTAGTTATTTACTTTAAGAACGTCAAGTATGTCGGCGGTTCTAACCGTTCATAAAAAAATATGGGTTTTCCTCTAAAACAAGTTTTTCTTTTAGAGAAACAAATATACTAATGAGGTTCGAAAATACCAGTAAAGAGGTGCCTCACAATCCAATCTCACCTGTTCAACACAAGGTTTCCTTCCCTTGTACGAAAATGTAAACATACACTGTTGCACTTCTGACGTCGTATAAGCTTATGCCACATTATACTGTATGCATAAGTATCCGAAAAAAGTATCCGGTACTTATATAATACAAGGGCAGGTTTTCAAACTAGACACACCCTACGCATTCAGTTGTTCACGCTGGCTGACTACAGGAAAGTCGCGCCTGTATGGCGGTACCTGCCTACTGCCCACGTCGTTAAATAAGTTGCAACGATCTACCAATGACACTAAACCGCCACCTACGAGGTTTTCTTTTCGTTGTTGCTTAACTTAAATGTCATAGGGGACAAAAATAAAGTATCTATTACCAATATTAATTATTTCCTTTAAACTCATAGATTTGATATTGACTGTTGCTCCTCGCAAAACAGGCTTCTGTTCCCAGTGACACGGTATATAGGAGCAAGGATTTCTAATTAGTGCGACATTGGGTCGTTCAATTACATACCGGCAAAAGGATGCCGGGTGACCTTGGATACGATGAGCACTTGTGTGTGTGCGTGACCGTAATAATCACGGCGAGGTGTGGAGGAGGTCCGGGGCTACAAGACAACTAGCGACTGTCTGTATGTGATCGAACAGCGATAACACCAGATACTTCTGACTACTTCTTTGCTGAGTCATGCACACGCGCAGTGGAAATAATTCGAAGGAGTTTACGTCACGCCAGCTTCCGTTTAAATAGGACAGTGAGCAGATGCTTTAGTAATTGAGTGTTAGAGTTGAGTGAATGATAGTTGTTTAAGTCGTCGTGTACAGTTAGTTTTAGTTACGAGAGTGAATCGGCCAGCCTGTCAGCGAGCATATATGTGTCTTCGACTGATTGTGTCGTAATATTAAAGATATAAGAGGTATTTACAATACCTGTAAATTGTATATGATGGTATTTTTCTATTTTAAAACTTAAGCACAACATTTCTCTCAAAATGAAACAAAACAGGTGGGGGGGGGGGAGTTTTACTCATCTCCAAGTTTGAACTCGATTTCTCGGGTTTCCTAAGTTCAGTCAGTTGGCATAACCGTGCAGCCACATGTTCAGCCCACAATTTAAGCGCTTGTGGTAACTATACAACTTAGAAGTGCTTCAGAGAGAGAGAGAAAGAGAGAGAGAGAGGGGGGGGGGACAGACTCCAACAATGGTTATAAAAACATAGTAAATAGTTTTCGAGCCTCAGAATGTAGTTGTAAAATAAATTACATCATACTATACTAACTCGCTACTTCCAGCAATTTTAATAATTAACATATAAACGCTATAGGTCAATGTTGTGGTAACTGACGAAAATCCACCTAATCAGAATTTTTGCTAATCCGAACAGAGTTCGGTGCCAATTAGTTTGGATTAGTGGGACTCTATTGTAAAACTGTTGGAAGCATTGCGCTTACAAAAGTTTTATTATCGCTTCTCGGAAAAATTAATAACAAACAAGTTCTCTTGGTTTTTAGTTTTTTACCCCCGTCCCCTCCTTTGAACAAAGTACGAGGGATGTTCAATAAAGACTGGCACTGACTTTTTTCCCTTTCATTAAGTGTCTGACTGCGACATCTGTCCATGTGTCATTGAACTACGTATTCTAGTCGCTAATCACTGAAAATCCCACAGCGATAGCTCTGTCAGTTGATTGTTGACAGCCTGTGATAGTGAACGTGTTTGATAATCGCCTCTAAATATCATCACGACTACAGAAGTCACCTAATAAGGGCGTAGTCATTACTGTTTTTGATTACCAGAAGATAGTCTGCATTCTCACAGTTCCAAGACACTCTACAGACACTGCAGATTACTATAACACTATCCTGAAGCAATTGGTAAAAGATCACATCCCCAAAAAGCTAAAGAATCTCTTTCAGCAGTGCAAGCTTCATCACGACAATGCCAAGCCACATGTTTCTGATGCGGTTATCGAATTCCTGGCACAAAATCATATCTCCACGGTACCTCTTCCACCTTATAATCCTGGCCTAGCTCCATGTGACTTTTTTCTTAACTCGAGAGCCAAAAAGGAACTTAAGGGACGTCGGTTCGACAATGAGACCAAAGCAGTGAAAGCTTTAGAGGCGACCCTGAACAGGCTCTCAAAGAATGGCTTCCTGTACGTTTTCCAGGAATGTCAGAGGAGGTGGGAAAAGTGCATTGTATTGAGGGAGAAGTATTCTGAGGGGGGCAACAGTCTGTATGAGTGACTTTTTACAATACATTGTTGTATGAATATTAGTGCCAGTCTTTAATGAACACCCCTCGTATTTCGAATGCTATATAACCTCCTTTATAAGTTATATACCGAGTTTTGATTTGGGGTGGTAGTACATGAAAAGGACACACACACACACACGTAGTTTTAAAATTCCATTTCTGCCTTTACGGTAGTCCATTATATTGTGACGCCGGCCCACAGCAGCGGCGGCAGCAGTAACACAACAAAGGACGATTGGGGCCAAGCTGCCCCACCCTACTGGGGTGGCGTGTAACAAAGTTGCTCAAGGTCAACCTTCCCCACGTCACTCACGCGAGAAAACACACGACTAACAACAATGAAGTGGCAACACAAAGAATTTTCCAGAGAATTCGAGAAGTGTCCGATAGCCGGTATGTTTCTAGAAGTTCCAGAAAAGTCCGTGTTACGCCACACTCGCTATATAAGGAGCCGAGGCAACGAGTTAGAGGAGTTACGGTTACAGACATGAGTCGGACAGTGCATCAGTGAATGTGAGATAGCTCTGTGTGTGTGTGTGTGTGTGTGTGTGTGTGTGTGTGTGTGTGTGTGTGTGTGTGTGTGTGTGTGGTACTGGGGTGAAAGACACGTCATGTCGAAGTAAATAAGTTTTAATGAGTGATGAGTGATGGTATCGCCAGAGTTAGTGTGTGAGAGACAGAGAAAGCGAGGAAAAACAGTGAAAAGAATGAGTCCTGGTTAAGAGAAGTAAACAGTTGTGAGGTGTAGTATCAGGAAAGACTGTAGACTATGTTAACGTCAGTAAAAGATAACCATGTATCTGTGATAAAATGTCGGAGGAAAATAAAGTGAGACAGAAACATAACTGTCTGGATTTTGTCGATTTTGTCACAATATTATAGCCAATGTCTCTATTATTCAGCAAAATCGTTTTGTGTTTACACTTTTATCTATAGATTTTCCAAAAAGAAGAACAGAAGTAATTTGTCAGCGTAATAATTGTTTTCTGCACCGTAATAACAAAGAGTGGTATATTGATCAATAAACCATTTCACTACTTCATCTTTCGCTGCATGATCGACCAGTCGTGTGCCCCGTAGACTTTACTTGTACGTCACAATCAGAAGCATTTAAGCGACGGAGGTGTTCAACACGTCAATGCCAGGTGTTCTTGTTGTGTATTGTGGTGCCCTGACAAGGGTCCCTGCATTATCGAGCAACAACTCCTCTCCGTTCATAACATGGTCAGATCGTCGTCAAAGTTGAATACCTAAGATGTATTAATGTCACTTTATAAGCAGCTACCTTCATGAATGGGCACAGAGGAAAAGCGCAATCATATGCCACGTCCATACTAACGCTAACACAACAAATGAAAGCGTAAGCTACAGCGCCCGCCATTCCCAGTGTTCCAAACAATAAAACTGAAATATTTTTTTCCATGATACTGTAGTTCTCTTTGATCCACTACCAGGAGAGGGAGGAAGAGAGAGAAAGAGAGGCAAAGAGGGAAAAGAAGGAGAGAGAAATAAAGATAGAAGTGGAGAGAGTGAGAGAAAGTGAGAAGGAGAGAGACATTGGGAGAAAGGGAGAGAAAGGTGGAGCAAGAGCATTAGAGAGAAAGAGGGATAGAGAGAGAAATATAGAGGTGGCTGGTATAAAATGACTCGCCCTGCCCGTAGGTTTGTTTCCAATGCCTTGTACTCAACTGTGATCTTTCTTGCACTTTAATGCATTAAAATGTTTCATACGATATACCTTGTAATCTACCTTTCAGGAGAAACTCAGAGAGAATCAATTAAAAAATCTGATGTGTTGCATTCACATGACTTTCTCTACTCTTGTACTAACCATTCTTACAAACTCTTATTACTATATCTTCTTTGTGTTAGTTATTATTTCCTTGTAGGTGTAAGAGGAATATTAGAATACAGTATGCTTTGAGCGATAGTCAAATATTTTAAAGCTTTGAGATCCCGTTCTCTTTGCACGCTTCACATATAAAAAAATGAACAACTATGTTCCATTTCAAGTTCAAGTTTTCCAAATCTCACACAAATAACAGGGCATATCTCCGACACTGTTCACCTTACAAGAAAATTTATTTGGACATAAATTGTGTATTTTAGTGAGATCTACATTTTTCGTATATTAAGAATTTGTCTATCTCTTACGGTTTACGAGTTATTCAAAATTCATCCAGAGTAAACAGGACTACAATAGGCTATAGCCAGAAAACTCAAAATATACATTTCATTTGTCATAAAAATATCATAAACAAATTGTTAGAGCCATTTTCAAGAAAATTTTCCTTGTAAAAGGTAGTTTAGGGTGGAGTTATTTTCTTAAAAATCTTCGTGTGGTATCTTTGAAGGATACTTAACTTAAATACCAACTTTTATTTTAACCAACTTTTCGGTTTTGAGTTATGCTGTCCACTGACAGACAGACAAAGAGACAGACAGACAGACAGACAGACAGACAGACAGACACACACACACACACACACACACCTTTCTCTAAAAATGGTTTTTTGGATTGAAGGGTCGCAAAACATTTCCGGTGAAATGTCGACATCGAATTTTTGGGAGGAATACAACACTTCCTTCTACTTATCAGTAGAGAAAGTAAAAACTATCATGTTTATTTTGCTGTTGAATTCCTCAATATATGGCAATATTAATTCCAGCATTGAGGACAAATTGTTCCAAACATACATTTAAACCTATAAATATATTTTTTCCCTGAAATAATCACAAACGTGAAAATAGCTTGATATTACAGTTTTGTGTATTAGTATTAGAGTAATGTCAATGATTTAAATTACAACTTTTGCATAGTCTACAAGACACCTGATAAATTGCTAGAATACAAGCAAAGGAATTTTTTTTTCTCAATAACTACTAAACAAATAACTGTGCAAAGCAAAAATTAACTTGTCATGTTGGTATAGCAGCATGTGACAAAGAAAAATCTGAATAAAAAGTGCATAGCTTGGTATGTAATACATGTCGCATGCAGAGACTGGATCAGAGAGCTGGGTTTAGGAATACTTGGGTACTACAAAACGGATATTCCGCTCAACTATCAGCGTTGCTTCCTTTGACGTGAGACTTTTTATTTTAACGTTGCTGCCTGTTGATGCTGATGATGTTCTATCGCGCCGCGAAGTGTTGTGCCGCGTAACTCAAAGGCTCGCATGGTTTGGACGTTTTTCGATAAAATGCTATGCGGTAGAGGAGGGGAATCATTGATTTGTGTGGAGTTCGGTCCTCTGAAAACACCAACCTTGCACTGCTCCACACTCATTTGTACTTTCTCTAATACGTATAGTAAACTAGAGGAAGTATTGTATTCCACCCAAAAATTCGATGTCGATATTTCACCGGAAATATATGTTTTGAAGTCCCCTGAACCCCCCCCCCCCCCAAAAAAAAGCATATTTAGAAAAATCTCCGTGTGTCTGTCAGTCTGCGTGTCAGTCAGTCTGTCTGTCAGTTTGTGGACAGCATAACTCAAAAACGAAAAGTCGGTTAAAAACCAAAGTTGGTAATTTAAGTTTAATGTCTTTCAAGGATGCACACGAAGATTTTGAAGAAAATATCCCCACCCTAAACTACTCTTTACATGGAAAATGTTTCGAAAATTTTTATTTTCTTAAAAACGGCTAACGATTTTGATTAAATGTCATATGTTTGAGATATTTTGATGACAAATGAAATGTATATCTTGAATTTTCTGGCTATAGCCCCTGTAGTCGTATTTACTCTGCACGACTTTTGCATAACTGGTAAACCGTCAGAGATAGACCAAATCATACTGTACAAAAACTGTAGATCTTGCTAAAATACACAATTTATGTCTGAACAAATTTTTTTGTAGACTGAACCATTTCGGAGATATTCCTTGTTATATGTGTGAGTTTCGGAAAACTTAAAACTTTCGTGAAATGGAACATCGTTGTTCATTTTTTTATATGTTAAGTGTGCAAAGAGGACGGAATCTCAAAGCTTTAAAAGATTTGACTATCGCACAAAGCCTACTGTATTCTAACATTCCGCTTGCACCTACAAGGAAATAACCAATAAGATAATTTGTACAAATGTTTATCTTAACTAACACGAAGACGGTAGAAGAATAAGAGTTTGTAAGAATGGTTAATACAAAAGCAGAGGAAGTCCTGTGAGTGCAACACATCGGCTTTTTAATTTCTATGCTACGTATAGTAAGTAGAGGTAGTAATGTATTCCATCCACAATTTCGATGTCGAGATTTCACTGGGAATACATGTTTTGAGGCCCCTGAATAAAAAAAAAACATATTTAGAAACAGTGTGTGTGTGTGTGTGTGTGTGTGTGTGTGTGTGTGTGTGTGTGTGTGTGTGTGTGTGTGTGTGTGTGTGTGTGAACAGCATAACTCAAAAACGAAAAGTCGGTTAAAATCAAAGATGCTATTTAAGTTAAATATCCTTCAAAGATGCCACACGAACATTTTGAAGAAAATTCCCCCATCCTAAACTACCCTTTACATGAAACATTTTTGGAAAACGTTGATATTCTCAAAACTGGCTCAACGTTAAAGATTAAAATGCCATATGTTTGAAATATTTTATGACACGTGAAAGATATATTTTGTATTTTCTTGCTATAACTTTTGCATAACTGGTAAACCGTAAGAGAGAGACAAAACCTTACTATACAAACAATGTGGATCTCGATAAAACACTCAATTTATGTGCAAATACATTTTTTGTGCAATTAACTATTATGTAGATATTTCTTGTTATTTGTGTGAGTTCTGCAATACTTACACTTTTCTTAAATGGGAGATCGTTATTCACTTTTTTATACATTGGCCGTGCAAAGAGAACCTAATTTCAAAGCCTTCATATAGTGAGCACCTTTAAAAGATTTGACTATCGCTCAAAGCCTACTGTATTCCCATATTCCCCTTGCAGCTACAAGAAAATTAGCAACACATAATTTCTGCAAACTTTTATCTCGATTAACATGAAGAAGATAGAGGGATAAGAGTTTGTAAGAATGGTGAGTACAAGAGTAGAGAAAGTCATGTGAATGCAACACATTAGATTTTTGTTGAAGGCAAAGATAGCGAAATGTTACTAAGATTTCACGCGAATGGTTATGCAACATGCACTAGTATCACATCAAACGAGATTATTAAAATGCTGCTCCAAAACGCTGAGCTTTTTTATCTCTCTGCGGATATTACATTGCACATGGCCAATGACAGCCTGTCCTTTTATGGAATTACATTTCTGGAGCATCCTTTGCGGTAAGGATGCTAATAACCAGAGGCTGGAAATAATCGAGTGAAAAGGAAATAAATTAACTTAGGCACCATAGTCCATAGTAGGCCAAGAACCTCGTGATGCCCTCGGAAACCAAGTTAGAGCGATTTGGTTGAAAACTAATAGTTTTTGGCTTCAGAAACCGAACATGACCCAACGTGACTGTTTGCTGACCACATAACATCCCCATCAATATACGTACTCCGCTCGTTTTGCCCTGCAGAAGTAGAATTATTGATATTGAAGTGACATTTCGTTTCTAGGTTATACTAAACTCTCACTCTCTCTCACACACAAACATACACATACACACACACACACACACACACACACACACACATACACACACACACACACACACACAAACCCCCCATACACATAAATAAACAAAAGGTTTCAAAAAGATCTGAAGGTATGAAATCCGAAAACGGTGTTCATTATTTACCTTCAATTGCATGTAATTATGTAATACCTATGGTGTATATTGTGAAGACGTAACAACGAGCACGGCACGTCAACGGGTTTGACAGATTATTCGAGGTGTCTGGCAGACGGCGTATTTGTAGAGATTCCAGAAAGAGGAACTTCGAGAAAGGTCCGTATTGCGTCGTCCTTGCTATATAAGGAAGCGAGGCAACGAGAATTGGGAGTCAATCAGTAAGTTAGTTTTCGTGGCTGCGTCTAAGGGAAGATGAAAAGCAGTTAATGAGTGTCGAGTGATTGTATCTCAAAGTCATCTGTTTGACAAAGTGAAGAAACACCGAAAGGAGTGAGTCAAGGTTACGAGAAGAAAACAATTGTGAGTTGTAATATCGCGAAACACTCAAGAGTGTGTTAACTCGAGAAGAGAACTGTGAATTTAAAATTATTTTGTTGCTTGTCAACGCTGTCAACTGCCACGATCACATCAGAGTCGTTGGTGTGCCGAAATTTCGTCCCACAGGAGTTCTTTTACATGCCAATAAATTTACTGACATGGAGCTGATGTTTTTAAGCACACTTAAAAGCCATCGGTCTGGGCCGAATTTGAACCTGCGAACTTAACTGAGCCACTCAGACCGACAAGAGAACTGTGTATTTGTGCAAGAGTTTTAAAAGGAAAATAAAGTGAGAAAAGAGTAACTGAACAGGATTCTTGTCGTCTTTGTTACACTGGTGTCAGAAGTGGGTCTTTGTCACAATATGTTCCATTTAAAACATATACTATCACAAAATATTGCTTTTTCGCGATAATATGAATTCTATAACTTTTAGTTTTAGCTCTTAGATGACATTCAATTTAGTGAATACCTCGATATTAGCAATGCCATGGAAGGAATTTAGGGGCACCTTCTGTATTCACGAATCCTCGTCCACTTTTTAAAGTTTTATATGGTGACAGGTCAACAATACCTAAACACTTAAAAATAAAATAACTGAAACAAAAGCTAGTACTCTTACGTAATGATAAAACAGTTCGCTACTTTACCATCTGATGATATTTGGATTGCCTATTCGAACAAACTGGACGGCGATTCGAAAATACCATGCACGTAAATATTATTTATTTAAGACTTAGAATATACGAATAACTAATTATTATAAATTATAATAAATACTTTCCGTTCCACAAAATATAACAAAATAGGACCAGCTTTCTTGAGGTATTTCAATGCTAAATTTGATTGAAAATACCGTTTATTTACCCAGATTAACGGGTGGGATTTTGAGCGTAACACGTAATACTTCGTTAGTCTTTAGAAATTTAAATTATTTTAAAGTGCATTTTAGGAATTATCACCCTTGTATCTATTTAACACAAGGACTTCATCTTGTTATTTGAATATGTTAATTCTAAACTACCTCTGCAACTTTATATTCTCTTGGACTTGAGGAATCAGAAGCTTTAAGCTGCACTTCTTTCTTTATTTTGTGAAGGTAGTGCTTATAGAACGGAAAACAGAATAAAACTCTAGCGGAGTGTTTTAGTTTTTTCTTTTTCCTGCGTTTGACGTACTTTTATCGCTTCAAGAGCTACGGTGGACTTCAGTACTCATATCTCCTTGGTAGCCTTTATGATTGCATCTTTTTATGCCTTTAATCGCATTTGCTTTTTCAGAGGAATTCCTTCTTCAAAAACGAATACATAGTTATCGTGACCTTAATCTATTTGATGATTCTGTGTGTTCAGGACAACTCCAATACAAATGCTGAGCTGTCTGGCTCTGGTTTCAGTATGATTTTCTTTTCGGAAATCTCGTTATCGAATTTTGTGTTGGAATATAATACTTTTTCTACTTATTATAGGCAAGGAGTGGAGAAAATAATATCAATTTTCATGTTTTATTTTATGTTGGGATGCCCATTGGTGCATTTCTTCCAATATTAAGAAAAACTGAATACTTAGAGAATTCAAACAATCCTATATATGTCATCGCATAGAAGTAATCGCCAAAACTTGATTTTAAAATTAGAGCACTGTGAATGCAATATCTGAGGAAACAAATACTACAAATGAGTTTATAGCCGGGGGATCCCTTTCACCATTCCCGGTCTCTTTAATCCCGTCCATTATTTTTGTAGATCGTGTTGATGGCGACATTTTAACCGGAAACTGCTTGTTTTACTCAGCTTGATATTGTGATCAACAAACTTCGCAACGTAGAATGGAATATAGCCATTGAGCTTTTAATCTGTACATTGTTACAGCACCACAGATACAACAAATCTAATTTGTATTTATTTGTTCGTCTCTACTCCAATTCCTAGCAAAAATCCAACTTACAAAAACTATCCTAACTGTTTAGCTATACTCCTATAATACAGGGATGTACAACATTCTCTCTTTGCAGACGCTTACATAATGAAAAACTATACCACGGTAGTTAAGGCTACCGCGGGAAACAGACACAAGATCTTGAACGGGCGCCAAAGCTTGACCTTGGCATCCAGTTAAAGGAAGTTGTGTTCGTTTCCCCGCAAAAGGTATTTAAAATTACATAATAAAGAGGTATTTAAAACAGCAGAAAAGGCGAATGAATAGTATTATTAAAATAAGTGTGACTAAAATGGCAGAGATTTTGACGTTAATTAAATATCTTGAAGAACATCGAGCTCTTACTAGATTTGATAACGAGGAACTTCGTATTGTGTTGCTTAAGGGTGATATTTTTTGTAAGTACTCTCCATGTGATATTGATATGGTATAGAAACGTTTAACGCTTGAACATCAACAAAAATTTACTATTTATCTGGAATCAATCGCGGCCGGTATAAATGTAATTTTATATAATTTGTCTGCCGAAGTAGTATCAATAGAAAATCATAGTGATATTGCTCAACTAATTATTCACACTATCAAGATGCCTGAGATAAAAGAAGTTAGAAAATTTAAAGAAAAAACGTTAAGAGGTACAAAAATTGCATCTAGTAATATAAAAAAAAGGAAATAATGAATTTACAGCAATTATGCGTTAATGAAATAATAAACAACAAACTTGCATTAAACAACTATGAAAATATTAACAACACAATTTTGAAAAATGTTATGATTTATCATATTATGATAAATATTGTCTTTTTAGAAGACATACTTCATAAAATCATACCAGACATATCAATAAAATCCA
This sequence comes from Tenodera sinensis, assembly GCA_030765045.1. Classification (NCBI taxonomy): domain Eukaryota; kingdom Metazoa; phylum Arthropoda; class Insecta; order Mantodea; family Mantidae; genus Tenodera; species Tenodera sinensis. The sequence continues at coordinate 83,868,169 of CM060968.1, forward strand.
TCTATTATTCATACGACGTCATTCATAAATTTCATAAAAAAGTTTAATTGGAAATGTTTTGAAATTCACTTATCTTTTCCCGAAGATTTTTTGATTGAATTTAAACACTATTTTAATTGGGGTACTATCGGTAGGTTTAAAAAAGTATCAGAAAAAGTGATAGAAAAGTGTCCAGACCCCAGTTTTTGGCTGTTTGCAAGTAAATATCAAACATTATCTGAAAGGATCATGAAAAAATATTCACACCTTCTATGCTTTATAATGTTGCCAAATATCAGCAAATTTCTGAAGTATTTGTTAAAGATTACAAACTAAATTTGACTGGTAACTGTTACTTAGAAAAAGTAAATTATCTGAAAGTTTCGTTATAAAAACTTTTGATTTAATACTTATTTAAAAAAAAATATACTAATCATGTATTAAAAATATGTAATGTTTTTATAAACAATAAAAATTAAAAAAATATGTAATCTTCTTGTTGATGAAAATAGGCCATTGTAGCCCTTAAAATATATGAATAAAAATAACTTACCTTTTTTTTCTGTACAAGATGTTCGTCCTCCTTGTTAATTCCTTTTACTTAGTACTGTATGCAAATTCATCTACTACTGAGCCAGTATAAGTACTTTCGCAAATCAAACGCAATGTGCATGTAACCAACCCACCACTGCAACACAAAGCACGTCTGAGTGGCACAGTCCGCATAAAGTGGAACTAGGTAAATCAAACCTCCCCTCTTTCTCAAATGTTGGACATCGCTGCTATAATATACTGTGGGGCCGCATGCCTCAAAGATTGAAGATCAAGCTACCTCATACCAAGGCATCTAAATACGTGACGGGACGACAATGGGGCAGTCAAAACAAACACGACTTGAGTTTGGCAGAACAAAGTGTTTCCAGATTGTTCCCGAAGCCTTCTACAGTCGGTTTATTTGTCAGTAGTATCGAGAAAAGGTAGACTTCGAGAAAAATCCGTGTTACGTCATTCTAGCATCTATATACGCGAGTCGAGACAAGACAGCTTTCAGCGAGACTGCTCTTAGCAGTTAGTTTTAATTGTGTGTACAGTCAGTGTTGAGATAATGTGTGTATCGTCAGAGACAGTTGTAGACATAGAGTTGTCGCGTGTAAGTTTGTTGTGTGAAGCAGTTTTAGTGAGTGTGATCATGGAAGCAGTTTGTGAAACAGAGCACATGTGAAGGTTATGGTCGGACAGAAGAGCTGATCATGATCACGATAAATTGCAGATTGTGTTAGCGATAAAAGAGGACTTTGTTTTGTGCTTCAATTAGAAGACAAATGACTGAAGGAGTAACTGCACTTATCATTTTGTCACAGTATTGACATTTTTAAAAACTAACACCTCTTATTTTCTAATCCTTAATACTGTGCTACTTGGCTAATCAAAGTAATCTAGTTTAACTACAGGCACCACAAGACTCGACGAAAAATATAGGTTATGGTAAACATGCTATTCCTACTCTAACTTCCATATTTATATTTACGAATCAATTGATCAATGAGCAGCTGTATTTCAGCGAAAATAATACATTACTTCACCATTAAAAACGGCTCCAATCATTAGTTTCAAACCTTTACTTACAGAATACATCTATGCAGCGCCGTTAGGATAGCTAATTAAAAGTAAAAACAAATCAGAAGAAGCTTTTGCACTGTGCAGTGACGTGAATAACAAGTTGCTTTTACCTGAATTAGAATCCAAACTTTTCGTGTATATGTTGAATAGCTCATGCGTACCAACTTGTTATAAAATGTTCTCCGTTCTCGGGTGTGACGATTGTTATTGTAACATTGGAAAGCTTCCCATGGACTAAAAACTCCGTGGCGTGACGTCAGGTCGTCATGGTAACAGAGTTAGTGTTGAAAAAGGTTAGAGTTTGAAATTGTGTAATGCGAGAGTTTGTTAAGTGTGTCTGTATTGGCATAAATTGGTAAATGTGACGTCATACCTGATTGTAAAGGTAGGAGAAATAAATAATTGAAAAGGTAATAGTGTTACACTATTATATTTTGCCCAAATTTGGCCTAATGCTACCGAGCGAGATGGCTCCGCGGTAACGTCTGTAGCCGTATTCGGAGGTCATAAGTTGGATTCCCTTGGCCCGCCTTTCTGACCCATGGGCTTTTACAGGGGTTTCCAGGGTTACCAGTAAAATAGTGGAAGTGATAATTACATCCCTGGAATTTCCCGTTCCTCGTTATATTTCACCTTCATTTCAATCCGATATTTCACGGTCGGAAGTGCTAGTGATAGGCAGGATTAGCGCTGTCATGTGGGAACTTTGAGAACTCTAACGCTTATTCTCTGTGAATGGGTGGCGTTGTACTCCCCTGACTTGCTTAGGGTGGACCGCTGCCGAAACCCACGTGACTGGTGGCTGCTTGGTGGGCCCTGGTATTGAGATTAATCTCCAGCACACGATATAGGAACTTCACGCTCCATCAATACTCTATCTCTAATGTCCTGTTTTAAAACCAATGCCTTCAATTTCATAAAAATGTTTCAAGTTTAAAATATTGCCACTGAAGTTCTAATCCACCACAAAGGCTTTCAGCAACTCATATGGTTTTGTATTTGCATCCACCTTTGGATAACCCAAGAGACAGTATCCTATCCGTGGAGAACTCCTTCACCTAAGGCTGTGCTACCATCTACACTAGATGTCCTCCTGACGGCTATGAATATTTATAAATATATTGCGATAAGAAGAGACTGTAATTTACGCACTGTAATTTAACTAATTTGGAATACAAACTTAAAATACCGACCATTTTAATAATTGTGTATGTAATATCATTACTGCCGCCAATTTGTGGCGATGAGATAGCAATCCATTTGAAATTCCTTTGTCTATTACTGAAATTGTTGAATTTTATCACAGAGTTAGTATAAGAAAATAATTGAACTGCGCCTTAGGAAGCCATACAGAATCTGGTAGTCTTTTGCCTATTCTTTTAAACTTCCTTTTCTACAGAATGAAGTCGCTGATGACTGTTTCACATGAGACTTTATGACTATAAAAGTTAAAAGTATATGTTCGTAATGTGGTTACATCTTTCATCTCCAGATTTCATGTATGAGACGGTTCTTTTAGACCGGAAAGCCTTCAATTATAATTCATTTTATTAATTAAGAAACATAATGAGTGTGATTGGATATAATTAAGTAAGATGTAAGTGTTGTTTTCAATGCATATATACAGAAATATAACTTATTTAATCTTTTCTTTAGTTTATAAAAGAGATTTTGTGAATTTTTATTGATATATTTGAGAAATCATTTGTAGTTCTTTCAATTACAATAGGTATGAAGCTGTAATTTGCTCTACAAATTTCTGAACACTGTCCGTAAAATGTATTTGCAAGTCTGGAAAGTATAACGTGTAAAGCGTTCATGTTAAAACACTGTTAGGGACCTGTGTTTTAAAAGCACATTTTAAGAAAACTAGCCAGCTACCAAGTCTTTGCTTCCTGAAAGCAGCGGCAACTTCTTCATCACTGGTGCATTGCGGGAAGCCTAGCTCTCTTAGATTTAGTATTGCTCTAAGCTCTCAAATCACGTCCGTGATTTAGCTTAAATTTCAACTCCGCTCGAGTCGAAAGTGAACCGACATTAATGGAATATATTTATTAGAAGTTTTAAATTTTAACTTTCATGCATTCCAAACTGTATTATTTTCGCTTTCATATAGAGACCGTGACGATTTCCACATTCATATTTCTCTGTTTTAAAATGCAGCGAACAAGCACCCCCACTCCCGCCTCTTCCGTCAACCTCATGCAGTATGAATATTCGTTTGTTTGCTCCAGCTTTGTATCCCTCCGCCCCCAATTGCTACAGAATGACTAATCAGCGCTTCATGACAGTAGCTTGTTTATTATGCAGTGTATTTAAATGATGTATGCAGCCTCATATATAGGATTCAGTACAAAACCTATACGTTTGAAACCTTTTTCTGTGTTTTTGTTTCTGAACATTTTATATTTATATCCTTTTATATGTAATACTTGTTTGAGTGGTAAATACATCTTTTAATATGATAGTCAAAATAAAAACGGAATATTTTAGTCATCACAAATGAAATTCAGGGCAATTCTTAGATTATTTTTAAGCACAATTGTATTGCCCCTTCATAACTAATAATTCAGAAAAAATTGTAAGATACAGTTTATATGATTAAAAGGGGTATCAAAGTTATTAATAAATCACTAGCTGTTTTTAATTGTAGAGTTTAAATTTAGTAAGAAGATTAGCTCAATGACACGTCGATGATAAAATGTTACAAGTTGAACTTGTTAATAATTTTCCGATCTGTCCTGAATGCCTAAACCAATTCACAGCCGTGCTACAGGTCAGGGTACTTACAATGGGGATTATATTAACCGTGGTGAAATCAGGCAATTTTAAAATAGGGAACATAAACAACAGGCATTAGGTGCTCAGAATGCATTAGTTTAGAAATAGTAGTTTATTGAACATAACTGATGTGTGAGTAATTAGTATTTAACACGTGATCGCTCTTCCATTCATAGTCGCATAACAATGTAACATAAATAATTACCTATTATTTACAGTTTCATTCTTTTCATTGAGTACGAACTGTTATAACGTAGTGTTTACAGATGAGGTCTCTTCACCAGGGATGGTGAAGTTCTCAACTTAAGAAACATTTGAGAGTGGGGTTATGTCAATTTACATGCTCTTGTGGAGCATTTCAGACTGTCACTGGCCCAAATCTTCTTCCCCTTCGGTTAAATAGGTATGCTTTTGGCAGCTACATTTATCTTGGCTCTTCTTCTTCTTCTTCTTCTTCTTCAATCATGGATTAGGCTATTGCCTGTTACGGTCTCACGTGTATATACCATTATTTATCTGGGTATTCTCCCTAGAGTGTTTCTTTCAAAATACTGGAGCCAATTTTCTCTATATTTCATTAATTTTGCTAACACAGAATCAATGTTAATTAATTTCTAATACTTTCATTTCTAAACTGGCGTTTTCTTGTAAATCCTGTAACAGATCATAGGAAACCCATTTCTGCTGCTTGTTTTTACTTAAATCTTTACTTCTTAATGTGCAAGGGTCGCTGCCACATAGCAAAACAGAAAGTAACGCCACAGGGTGGAATTTTAATTCTGTGTTTGTTCTTCTTTTACCTTCTAATATTCTTTTAATTGTACCATTTATTGCCTGAAACTTACCGATTTTGTGATTTATATCTTGATCTACTTTATTACTCAAATCGCATTCGAGACACTTAAAGCTTGTTGAATAATATTATTCTCAATGAAAGCTTTTGTTCTTCCTAGGTGTTTACCGTATAATTTTTTGGCTTGAAATCTTCATATTATATGCTTTAATAATGATATTTAATTCATAATTGCCTTTTGCAATTTGTCCTCGTCAAAAATTAAAACTACATCAGGAAACAATATATTTAGGTTCTTTCTCCTATTTAGTCTACTTTAAATTTTCATTCATATAGAATATTATCTAGATACATGTTACATAAAATAGGTGATAAACTGTATCCTTGTTTCTCTTTGGCTGTGCGAGAGTAGTTGAATCAAGTTAATGCTGCCCGACGGATCGGAAGGGAGTTCAACAGTGGCTTGGCCAGCGCGCTCTCGCGACCTCAAATCAAGATTTCTTTGCTGGGGTCATCCGGGGCCACTTCAAGTCTATGGCGTAGAAAATACCTATTAACTCAGAAGCTAATTGCCTACTCGGTTTATAGTAGCACGTGGCGTTATTCAACATGCTCCGCCAATCTTCCTTTGCAGTGAAAATTCAGGTAGCTATTTCGAGAACTTCCTATAAAACTCATATATGAGTTATATAATATATGAGTTATATAATGAACGGGATGTTTTTATACCTTCTTTAACCCTTTGAGCTGCTTCATAATTTGAAGTACAGCATGTAAATAAATTAAGCAGGATTAAATTTTTTTTTTTCGCAAGGATTTCACTTAATTGTATTTCAAAAAATACAGAAGTTGAAACAAGAATTTAAAATATATACCAAAAACTGTAATTATGTGCTCTATTCGAAATAACGAAACAAAGAAAGAAAAAAAGGTGGTGAACGAGGTTCGAGCTCGAAATCGATGACAAGCTTTTACTGAAAGCTGTCATGACCCTTAACCATTAGGCCAGAGAAATACACTCTAAAATGTGCCTTCGTTTTTATTTATTGCGCTCTTGAATTGGCAGTTTAATAGTATACTATGCGGCGACAGTATAATTGCCATTATCCCAAAGTGTCGTACGATTATTTATGCTCGAGCATATGTCTAAGTTTAAAACATATATAAAAGGTTTTAATGTTCTATACTGCATGTTATTCTCACTGATGTCCAATATTTTAATCATGTTTTTGTTATTCGACGTACATACAAAAATCGATAGTTGCGCCTTCAACTGCGATATTGTGATTTTATTGTTATGTTGGCCTTGGCACAATTATACATACAGTATCTGTGCTATAACCTTTAAAAAAGTAGAATTACAAAAACGAAAAGACAAATTGCATATAATTTTCACTCGTGTCCGAAATTTTTAGTTTTGCTAAACTCGAAATGGCTGTTATTCGATTAAAAATGCGAAAATCAATAGTTTCCCTTTCAGCTTATGTGAGAATGTGCGCACACAGCAAAGAAACCATTTAAGTATTTAAGTTTAATATCTTTCAAGGATACGACACGAAAATTTTGAAGATCATTCTTCTACGCTAAACTAACCTTTAGATGGAAAACTTTTCGAAAACTTTGATTTTCTTGAAAATAGCTCAAAAGATTTTGATTAAAATGACATATGTTTAATATATTTTTATTGCAAATGTAATGTACGTATATCTTGAATTATTTGTCTATAGCCCATGTAGTCCTATTTACTCTGGATGACTTTTTCATAACTGGTAAACGTAAGAGATAGACCAAATCTTACTATACAAAAATGTATATCTCGGTAAAACGCACAATTTATGTCCAATAAACTTTTTTATAGAGTGAACCATTTCGGAGATTTTCCTGGTTATTTGTGTGAGTTTAGAGAACTTACACTTCTGTGAAATGGAACATCGTTATTCATTGTTTCATATGTATATTACCCGTGCAAAACGAATGGAATTTGAAAGCTAAAAGATTTGACTATCGCTCAAACCTACTGTATTCCTGTATTCTCCTTCACAAACAATAAGATAATGTCTGCAAATGTTTATCTCAACTAACACGAAGAAGATTTAGGAATAATGGTTTGTAAGGATGGTTAGTACAAGAGTAAAGAAAGTCATGCGAGTGCAACACATCAGATGTTTTGTTCATCTGGGTATACTTATTTGAACTATTGTCTGTTACTTGCTAGAACTAATTTGCAGACCAATATGAAATACTCATACTAGAATTATTTGACGCGAAACAGAATAGTCGGAGAGAAACGGTAAAGAAGCAGGTAAAATATGTTAGTTAAATATTAAGTGGCCCAATCCCGTGTGTCATCATAAATCTCTTGTCTCCTGAGGGCTTGGCGTCTTCATTAAAATGCTGCGAAGATAATTAGCATTCTGCTTTCGTTTTCAGCGGCGTCTTTTAACCCCTTGCCCTACAATAGCTAACAGGGATGCAGCTCGCCCGCTCTCCTTTTCTTGCACGTGACGACTCATGTTCTTGACATATAAAATATGGCTTTCGCGATAATGTTTCATTCCGTTCTAGTAAACCGAATTGCACTGGGGAGGGAGGGGGGGGGGGCAGCGTCGCTTTAAAGATGCACTGTCTTAAGAAATATAGCTCTGGTCTCTGAATGGCTGCGAGAGAAGCGTCTACTAATCCAATAAAGGACACAATAAGATATACGCGGGAGCTAACAGACACTTAACTGCCCAGGCTGCCCACCTACTTAACTTTAGGGTTCTATTGCCACTGGAGCAAGTATTTGTTTTGAGGACGAGGGTCGTGAATCGACCCTCCTGGCCAATGGAGGCTTCCCCGGTTTGCTAGGTGAATGCTAGGAAGCGCAAATTCCCCGAATTCCTTGTCCATTTCACCTCACTTCTCATTTCATCCTAGTTCTAAGTGTCGGCGGGAGTTTCGGCATGCATGGCAAGTGTATTGCTCTCTGCAAGTACTCTCCTCCGAATCGGGAGAGTTCTCCATCTCCAGGAATGTGTAACCCCACACAGCAGAGGGCAGTCGGTTGAACGAGCCACTACCGGGGAGTTTCAATATTTAGCTCATAGGGACACTGCCTTCTGATGTGGTCTCTCCTCATGGTACCCTCATCCCTCCCTACAGAGGGCGCCCCATCAGGGCAAAATATCTCCTCTGAGTCAATATGTTAAGCATGGAGTAAAGTATTTGTTTTAAAGGCGATAAAATCCGCCACATTTTCCCACTTTTTTGTTATTCGCCGCAATGTCTCCGAAACGTTTGCGAGGCGTAATGTCTCTACGGTTGGCAGCACTGTTATATAGTAGAACACCTGCATGCTGTGCGAGGGGTCCCTGGTTCGATTCCCAGCAGGGTAGTAGGAATTTTTTTCCATCTAGGACTATTGCTTATCCTCCCTAAAGTGTGGAAATATGAGTGAGAATTTGAATATGTGTATGAGTTCAATGTTTAAACCCTAAAACCCGATGTTCAACACGTACCACCATTGCCGATAGACAATGTTCCACAGGAGAGGTCGCCGATATTACCTATGAAGTTAAAGGCGGGATATAAATGGAAACAAAAACCTTGTTGTAAAGCCTCCTTTAACTGCTTGGTCATATCGGAAGACCTGACTTGAGAAACAATTATGGTATTATTGCTCGATGAAGTGTAGACTTTTGTAACCTTACTAAGATAATTTACTGATAAATATATTCGAGATTAACTCCCACATTCATACTTCCTAGTTTGTGAGACCTAACGAATGCTTCTGGTTAAAGAAACATCCCCTACTCGAAGGCTGAGAGAGTCAATATAACATTTTTGTTACATTTCTCTGGCATAGGGTATTACAGGCATGGGGAACAGGGGTGACAGGAATGCAATTGACTATTTCGCTCTCCCTTTACCCCATAACAAATACAGGCCACCTGCCTTTCCGGTTCTGTTTATTTACATATGTACAAGTTTTCACAAACTAGGTAAGTTTCAAGGGGTGCAGTGGCATAACCGAATAGAAACATGTATTTGTTTTATGATTACGTAATTGTGATTACCTTACACACATTTTCTTTTGGCATAGAAAATACAGTGCTTTTACTTTTGCTAGTAAAAGATTACTTATGTTCGCATTCGGCTTTGAAGTATCTTTTTACCTTCATACGCGACATGATTCCCCCACTGACATAATTTGTGGGACTGACCGGTTCTCTGAGGTACATACATAACAGCGGGAGGCGTAACCTGATAGCTAATTGGCGAGGTTAAAACTACGATATAGGGGAAAATACACATCGTGTTAGTTCTCCTCATATATGAGCTACTGTACGTATATACTATGTTTACTTTCTTCTACATGCAGTAAGAAGTATTGTATTCAACGATTCGATATCATGATTTCATCGAAAATACATGAGCCCTGAATCTAAACAAAGCAGTGTTTAAAAATCTGATGTGTTGCACTCACATGACTTTCTCTACTCTTGTACTAACCATTCTAACAAACTCTTATTCCTATATTTCCATGTTAGTTAAGATAAACATTCGTACAAATTATCTTATTACTTATATCCTTGTAGGTGCAAGGGAGATATTAGAATACAGTAGGCTTTGTGCGACAGTACAATCTTTTTGACCTTTGAGATTCCGTTTTCTTTGCACGATTAACATATAAAAAATGAAAAACAACGTTGTTGAATTTTGCTAAAGTTCTAAGTTTTCCGAAATTCACACATATAACAAGGAATATCTCCGAAATGGTTCACCCTACAAGAAAATTTATTGAGGCATAAATTGTGTATTTTACCAAGATCTACATTTTTTGTACAGTATGATTTGGTCTATCTCTAACGGTTTATGAGTTATGCAAAAGTCGTCCAGAGTAAATACGACTACAGGGGCTATAGCCAGAAAATTCAACATATACATTTCATTTGTCATAAAAATATCTCAAACATATGGCATTTTAATCAAAATCGCTGGGGCCATTTTCAAGAAAATCAAAATTTTCGAAAACTTTTCCATGTAAAGGGTAGTTTAGGGTGGGGCTATTTTCTTCAAAATCTTCGTGTCACATCCTTGCACGACATTAAACTTAAATACCAACTTTGGTTTTCAACCTAATTTTCGTTTTTGAGTTACGCTGTCCACAGACTGACAGACAGACTGACACACAGACTGACACACAGACACACACACGGACCTTTTTCTGAAAATGCTTTTTTTGGATTCAGTGGGCCTCAAAACATATTTTCGGTGAAATCTCGACATTGAATTTTTGGGTGGAATACAATACTTCCCCTCCTTACCAGTAGAAAAAGTAAAAAAAGGCCCCTGCGCGTGATCCGTCTATGAACAGTATACCCCAAAAACTAAAAGTCGATTCAATAGAAAACTTGGAATTTAAGTTCAGCATTTTCCAAGAATACAACACAAAGATTTTCAGGGAAACCTCTCGTACCAGACTAACCTTTGTATAGAGTATTTTTTGAAAATGTTAATTTGATCTGAAATGACCAAGCACCCCCTGTTAGCACCCGAGGTTGTTCGATATTACTTAAGAATTCCACTCCTTGTGCCAAACGACATTCAATCGCGATAGCCCTAAGATTGAAGAAAAATCTTTCTCCATTTTCCCATACGAGTTTGTGGGACATGCATTAGTTCCCTGTCACTAGCAAATGTCGCTTCCCAAACTCATTTTATCAGCATTTTGAACAGACGGAACACTTCTGGCATTGAACCTAGCAATATGTCCTGACTTTATGATTAGTTCACTAAACAATGCTAATAAAACATACTCGTCACCAGCAATAACATTAGGTATAAGCTGTACCCGTAGCTCAGTCAATACAGCACCTGCTTGCTGTGCATGGGGTCCCGGGTTCGATTTCTGGCTAGAAGGATGGGAACTTTTATTTAACTAGGATTATTCCCCATCCTCCTTTATGAGTGTGTGTGTGTGTGTGTGTGTGTGTGTGTGTGTGTGTGTGTGTGTGTGTGTGTGTGTGTGTGTGAATTTAATGTAAAAATTAATCCTAAGTAACAGAAACCCGAAGTTTAAAGTCACCGTTGCTGTTAAGTAATTGCAAGAGGTTAAAAGCCGCCGATGTGACCTTTGATGTTAAAGGCGACATATCAATGGAACATCAGATAAAAAACATTAGGTTTAAACTTGCATGTGAGTACGGGTTACTTCACTAAATCTATGCAATAATTTCAATCCAATGTGTTCCGAGAGCTTAATAATTCAAATTATGTTTATGTTGCATTGATTTGAGTTCCAGTATTTGTGATTTTTACGCCCCTGGTATATTCTTAGTATAGTGTTACCATTTTTGGAAACACTGTCTCATTAATTTCATCTTTAAACCATTACCGCTGGTTTACAATTCAAAGATACGCTTAGATAAGTACAACAATAAAAACAAATTGATTTCGAACCAGAAGCCCCGGGTTGCATTCTCCACTAGGGCAGCAAGTAGGGGAAGTACTGTATTCCATCGAAAAATTCGATGCCAGAGATTTTACCGAAAGCATTTTGAGAGAGTGCGTACGCGTGTGCCTGTCAACAGCATAACTCAAAAACAGAAAGTCGATTAATTATCAAATTCGAGTTCAGCAACTTTCAAGGATGCGACCCAAGATTTCCAAAACAGTACCCTTTACATGGCACATTTTTCGAAAGTTTTGATTCTTTAAGAAGACTGACGATTTTGATTAAAATACCATATGTTTAACACATTTTCATGACAAATTGTTCATGTTTTATAATTCTTCCAGGGTGTGTGGGTTTGTCTTGTACACTTTATGTTTTAAGTTACCACAGAGATAGAATTCGCTTATCCGAGCTTTGAGAAACATTTCTCCGCTAGTGGCGCACTATACACCAAATGTTTCGTCACGAAAGGGTACTTCATTAACAATAAACAAAACACCGCGCAGCACGTTCGGATTTTTTTCTCGCATTATATTTGTCTATTTATCGATTAACACGAAGTAGATAAAATAATAAGTGTTTGTAACAGTATTCTATACAAGGGTGAGTAGAGAAACTCATGGGAGTGCAAATTATTAAAAAGTATTGAATTATTATTTGTTGTAGTCCTTGAATTGATAAAATGACTTGAATGTAGATAAGTTGAAATCAATTGTTATTATCCTATGGCTGATCCGTTTCCTATGTGTGGTTAGAGTTGGGTAGATTATGAAATATTTGTAGTTAATTTCCTCTTCCAACCTAGAATGGAAACAAGAACCTCTGTATCTGGATGCTAGCACGCTGACATCAGATCACAGAGGCAGTCATTATTAGTAGCAATAGCTAATGACATGCCATGTACTGGAATACAGGAATTATATCGCTGATTAAGGAAAGGTGTGGGTGTGGACTGTTTTATCGACCCTAAGGACTCTCTTGGATTTCATAAGCCACACAGACTGATATAAAGAGAAGAAACTCATTTAATTTTCTGAGATTTTTTGGTGTAGGCCGTGCCATGTAGGCGTTCGCTGCCGACGGGTTCGCCACTTTCTCTAATTGTTAATTTTCCTTTCTCTACTACGTATAGTAAGTAGGGGAAGTATTATATTCCACCCACAATTTCGATGTCGAGATTTCATCGGAAATATATGTTATGAAGCTTCCTCAATACATTTTTTAAAAAGTGTGTGTGTGTGTGTGTGTGTGTGTGTGTGTGTGTGTGTGTGTGTGTGTGTGTGTGTGTGTGTGTGTGTGTGTGTGTGTGAGTGTGAGTGTGAGTGGAGTGTGAGTGTGATCAGCATAAGTAAACCGAAAAGTTGGTTAAAATCATAGTATTTAAGTTTAATATCATTCAAGGATGCGATACGGAGATTTTGAAGAAAATTCGTCCACCTTAAACTACCCTTTACATTCGAAAATTTTTATTTTCTCCAAAATGACTAACGATTTTTATTAAAATGCCGTAGGTTTAAGATATTTTTATGAAATGAAATGTATATTTTCAATTTTCTGCCTATAACCTATGTAGCCCTATTTACTGTCGATGAATTTTGCATAACTGATAAACCGTAAGAGATAGACAAAATCTTACGGTACAAAAAGTGCAGATTTCGTTAAGACACACGTTATATATATATATATATATATATATATATATATATATATATATATATATATATATATATATATATTTATTTATTGTGGAGTGAACTATTTCGAAGATATTCCGTTATTTGTGTGAGTTTTGTAGTACTTAAACTTTTCTCAAATGGAACATCATTATTGACCTTTCTATGTTAACCGTGCAAATAGAACGGAAATTCGAAGCTTTAAACGATTTCAATATCGCTCAAAGCCTACTGTATTCCCATATTCCCCTTGCAATCAGCAAGTAAGGTAATTTCTGCAAATTATCTCGATTAACATGGAGAAGATAAAGAAGTAAGAGTTTGTAAGTTATGAGTGCAACACATCGGAGTTTTTCCTGAAGATTTTGAAATTACAGCGCTATACCCTGTCACCTTATATTAGCTTAAAATATGTTGACGATACCTTCGAGCTATGGCCACATGTTAAGGACATCCTTCAAAGTTTTCTTATACATCTTAATAGCCATGGAATTGGAAAAATATGGCAAACTTCCCTTCTTAGTTGTCCTAGTGGAAAAGTCTCCCGAACAAAAAACAGTTGGGTGTTTAGTATATCGAAAAACACATTCGAAGTTTTAAATTTAATCAATCTGAAAAATCCACACTAACAGAACATGCTATGGATACCCGTCATCACATTGACTTCAACGGAATAAAAGTTTTAGCTATTTGTGACAACTACTCTCATAGAAGTATACGAGAGAGTATAGAAATTTTAAAGCATAAAAGCAACTTTAATTGTGACAACGCAAAAGCCTTGAATTCTATCTGACACCCTCTTTTGTTATGTAATAACGTCACCGGACCCCCCACTACATGTTGGTAGGAGAGCGAAGAAAGCATCAATTGGATGAACTGCTGTTTATCTTCCCACATAACCCAGAAGAAGCAGGTACATATCCTGCGAAACGCCGGCAGGCGACGCCCACGTGACGTGGCCTACACCGGAAAACCTAAGGGAATACATCTGATGCGTTAGACTTTCTCTACTCTTATACTACCCATTCTTATAAACTCTTATTCCTATATATTCATGTTAGTTGAGATAAACATTCGCAAAAATTATCGTATTGCTTATTTCCTTGTAGGTGAATATGGCTTTGAGCGATAGTCAAATTTTTTAATACTTGGATCTATAGGAAGGCGTTCTCCATGCACGGCGAAGAGATAAAAAGTGAATGACGACCTTCCATTTGAGAAAAGTTTAACTATTGCAAAATTCACAAGAATAACAAGGAATATCTCCGAAATGGCTCACTCCACAAAGAAAACAATAATGCATTTGAACATAAATTGTGTGTTTTAAGGAGATCTACATCTTTGTATAGTAAGATTTGGTCTATCTGTTATGGTTTACTATTTATGGAAAGGTCATTAAGAGTAAATAGGACTACCTGAGCCATAGCTAGAAAAATTGAAAATTTCATTTGCCATAAAAATATCTTAAACATATGGCATTATAATCAAAATCGTAGTGGCCATTTTCGAGAAAATTAAAATTTTTTAAAAGGGTGGTTTAGGGTGGAGAATTTTCTTCTAGATACAAAGTGCAGAGATGAACTTCTTAAAGAAAATAAAGGGATGTACTAGGTTAGTTAAAATAAAAAATGAAGACATAAGAAAAGAACTCAATATAGACTCAATAAATAGCAAAATTGAAAGTTAACAAAAGGAAAGAGATGCTGGTGGCCCAAAAAGACGTGGAAAGAGCAATTATTGTAACATGAAATGCGCACTCTGCCCACGTTATGAAGTGGAAAAGAAGAAGAAACTCACTTGTCTTTTTATTTAATCTGTAACCGTTATTATAAATGAAAACAGAACAATGGGATGTAGAATATGTATGTACGTTCTCTTGAAAGTACATATGGGATGAATGACATTGTGGAACGATTATTTACCCTGTTGGATATATGTACCTAGTCGAAAGTCAGGATATTTATGTTGATGCGTCTCTTATCTGCCACTAGGAATGTTTGAAGAAAACCCCTTTTTGCTGCTCCATGTTCTCCCAAGGTGGCTGTAAAGATATATGAAGCGTGTCGGTGGAAGCTTCTATGGCGAACTTTATCTTCTGTTAAAGCTGTTTCCTCAAGATTAATGAACAAAATAGGGAAAAAATGCTTGCGTTGCGTTACGTTAGAAAGCTGGCTGATTTCTTTGGAAACGCCACGTTGGAAATAACAGGCAATGAGCTGAAAAAGAGGCCAACACTTCAAACACGTGCCCAGTTCCCAACAGAGCTTTATGAAGCCAGAAGAGTGAATGCTTGCGTTCACAAAATGATGTCTTCTTTGTTAGACTATTTACATCACTACTGCTCTATAGAAGAACCTCTATACCAACGTGACAATTTGCACATCACTCCCTCAAGAATTCATGAAACTCTCAGATTTCTGATTTCCTGCAGCAGTAGCGCAATATCAGATAAGTTAACTTTTGTGTCTTAATTATTTACTTATTTACTAAACTAACGCCATGAGGAGGCTGACTCAAACACAATATAACATAAACATACACGAAGGTGGTATTACATAAACAATAAGTGAAAGCAAATAAAAAAATTACTTACAATAATAATTCAAAGAAAGGCAAAATGACTATACAGGGTGGAAGTGAAATAATCCGCCAGACTTTAACAGTGAATTTCTCTTATTGTGAATAACAAAACAAGTTTTATATATATAAAAGAAACTGACTAACGTTACTTAAATGGTTTTTATAGAGCATTAGAATAGTTCATTGATCCGACGATAGAAACTGAGTACCCAATCAACAGGTTGCGCCACGTTGCCACACACTCTCACCTTTAAACGCGCTTATCTATTTAAAGGTGCATTTAATTAAAAAAGTTATTGGAATTTTTTGTTAGATTACATCCACTTCCTCAATTCCTTCAGTCTGGCGGATTATTTAACTTCCATCCTGTATGTACATAAGGTAATTAAACTAAAATATATAAAAATATAACAAGAAAGGGAAGAAACAACTTAAAACTTTTTTTTGTAACCATGCAGTAACATCACATATTCACAACTATATTACTAGCTTTGGAAGACGGTGAAAATAGTTACACTCGTACTGATAAAACACGTATTTAAATTAGGAATCATTTTTCAAAATTGAACATATATATCAAAGCTTAAAGATACAATTTGTAAAGATGTTTATATTAAGACTTTAGATATTAATCGTTCACTTATGTTTTGAACGGTTTAAATTAAATAAATGATTACTATACTTTGTAGCGCAACACAAAGTTAAGTTTACATTAGAACAAGCCTGTACCTATAAAACATTACAATTTAAAGTAAATATTTCAACATCGTAAATATTTGAAATAGCCCAGAAACAAGAAAAGCAATATTTTAAATTCACAATTTACGTATTAGTAGTCTTAAGTATAACAAGTAAATACAACAAAAATATTTGTATGCATAACACATAGCTAGAGGTACTTTTTTCGCATTTTTTCGAATTTCTCGAAATGAATCCTATTTTTCGTGGTGTTTTGCTATATAATGCTTGTATTATCGCTTTAATTTTGCAATATTTTTTAGTTCATGGTAAATAACACTGGGGGAATGTTGTCCCACATTCACTTTATTCGAATTTTGTGAAACGAGTTTGTTTTCGTTTTTCCGCACTATATGTACATAGTACATATATCTCACTATTTTTTGACAGTTGCATATTTTTCATTAAATATATTTAATATACATTTTAACATATTACAATTGCTCTGCTGTGCACCGTCCGTCCCATCTGTAAGACTGGTATATCTGCCTCAGGAGTTTGGCTATAACTTTGTGGTTGTCACAAGTGAACCTGCGCTCTTATTGTTTCCTCTTCCGGTGACGTTTTACCCCCTGATTATAGAGTAATTTATCCTTTATTTCTTGGTACAATGAATATAACGTGACAGAGCATCACTGATACATTATATTGGCGCATAAGACAAAGCAATTATACTTTCAGTAATATCACAAATGAATAATGTTTATTGGAAACACACGATATAGGAATAATATTGTAGCAACACTGGCACTCCGCAGTGCGATTGCGCGTTCTAGGGCATTCTTTTGACTTAATGACATTACATAAAGTCTCTTAAGAACTCATATTTAAAGTAAACAATGAAAACCCTAAGTGCAAAGCATTTAGTTTTCCGAGGCCATGGTGCAAGGATATGCCACTGGTTTTGCTAAATAGGCTTAACCAATAACCAAAACAAAGGATAAAAATGAGAATACATGTTTACATTCTCGATCATACTGACTAAAACAGAAAGAGGTAGTGAGTGCATTCAGTTTGTCATACGGACCTCTTCTCGTCGTTGGTAGGTGTAGCTTATCGGCTAGTGCAGATTACGCTGTTGAAGGACTTAAAGTCTAAGGGAGAAACTTGATAAGCGTCCAGGTTTCAGGAGATGCAAATTAAAGCTTGAATGGTATTAATTAAATACACAGCAAGGGAGCTTTATAAGAAAAAATTAAACAGGGCAGTATACCCATAGTAATATCAATGTTTGTTGCGGCATAGAAGCAAAAATAAATACATATATCAGTGAATGAATAAATAAACTAGCGTGTTTTTCCTCTAACTCAAGCTATAATTGATTAACTTATCTTCAATAACCTATTGCTGATCCTAATTCAACACAATTATATTGCTATAAAATGTGCTAATATATTTACGTAAACAATATGCATAAATACAATTTATCTCTAGTTTCAAAACATGATTATTCAATTATAACAAAGAGTAATTTATTTAACCACAGCGATTGTTTTTCCCACACATATATGGTAATTATAAATCACATTGTATACAAACATATATAATATATTCCTGTAGTTCTACTAAATCTTTCTGTTTTCATTTGGTTTCAATTATTAGCAGTTATAAGCATCTGTGTAATGGAACACGTTTTCCTCGCCAGCATACACAAATGACACGTTTTGTGTGTGTGTGTGTGTGTGTGTGTGTGTGTGCGTGTGCGTGTGTGTGTGTGTGTTTGTGTGTGTGTGTGTGTGTGTCAGGAGGAGCTCAACAAACTGTACATGCCTTGTATGCGATGACAATAAAATAATTCAGAAGCAAGTAATCCTGCATATGATGTCATTAGGGTTGCAGATTCGAACAAATGGACCCGCAATTAGGAAACACCATGTATACATTGCTTTGCAGTAAACGTGTATGTGAATGAACAAACAAGTAATCAGCAAAGAAAAGCAATATACAGAGAATATTAACCCAGTTTCAACACCCCAGTGACTTCCGCTGTAGGTAATGCTGTGTTTTATAAAACCTAAAAGGAGGGCTCCTGTATGAGCAATAAAAGAATAACATAAAAAGTTAAAAGTTTCCTCGGCTCTTTTAGTACTTGGTAATAAAATGCGATGAAACTCCACTCTTCTTTTTCACTTTGCAACCCTTTTAGTCTTTCATTTAGATGCCCTATATTTTAACGTTTCTTTACTGCTTTGTGCAGATAATAGTTTGTCTGCTCTTTCTGTTTCATCGTAACTCTGATGTATCCCTTCATTATAGCATAACAAGCATTTTAAACTTGCTCATTATTTTTTTCCTTTGTTTATTTTACTGCGGTTTAAACACGTAGTCATCGCTACAGATGTTAGGAGAAACCTCGTGGCTGGGTGTGTGGTGGGCAGTTAGCCATCTAGGTCTCATCCCTATCCCATACCATCTTGTATTGACAGAGGCCTTAGTGTTAGGTAACTGCACGGGCAGGTGGGTGGCACGAGATGTAATCCAGCATACCTCTTTCATTATCTGTGGATAATTCCCCATTAAGAACATCACACGAGCCTCAGAGAAACTACTAAAATCACTGGAAAGATAAAGGGAAGAAGTACCCCCGGAATTCTATGGGACAGGGGCCATGATAGACCGAACGTGGACAGCAGCCAACTTTGGTATAAGGCATGTGCTAACAAGAATGGCAGTATATGGTTTTCGCCATAGGATCTGTAACAACAAAGAATTTCATGAACCATCGGAAACGTGGCCAGATTATTTATTGGTCTATGGCAAGCTGGTAACACAGTTCGACAAATTTCACAAACAGTGCAAATTCACAGAAATGTAATTAAATGTAAGTCACGTGAGTGCAACACATTTTTTTAAAATATAGGTAGTCAGTTTATATGGAATCCATCAATCCACCGGCAGCAAAGTTCTCTCACGCCTAACCATTAATGTAAAATGTTTTCAGTTTGAACAATAGCAATGCCCAATGTCGCCCGGATAAGGTTAAACATCTCAATTTTCTTCAAGTATTGATGAAACAGCTGCAATATTTTCATCAGTAACAGCAATTCTTGGGCGTCCTTCATGAAATTCACCACTAAGAATTTGTTGTACCGATACAAATTGTTGTCTTAAGGATGTGTGTGTATGCGTGCGTGCGTGTGTGTGTGTGTGTGTGTGTTTTAGAAACTAAGAGCAAATTTACTTATCTTTGTTACGTCACTGTTTTGAATTTTGGTATAATACTTTAACCCCAGGTTTAAAATACATATAGCTAATTTTTAAAAGTTGCCTAGACTTCTGTGTCTCCTTCAGCTTAGGCCTCTACATGTTTTTAAACTTACATAATACTATTTTCTCTAAAAAATTATGTTTAAATTTGGAAATTAAAAATATATGCTTAGATACAAAGTACAATAAAATCAAAGGCGGTTTAATTTGTTATATCTCTGTGAACTGTGTAGCAAATTTGATTAGTGCAGTACAAAAACTGCTCCGTGGAGACGAAAATTGCTATAAATATCTATAGCGAGAAAACAATGATATGTATTTTGAACGCATAGCTTACATTAAAATCCACGCGATATTTAAACATACTGTAGGGAATTTAAAAACGTCGTCTGCAGTCAAATTTCCCCAAGTGCATTTTTAAGCCTATTTTCGTTGAAGGCGTTATGACGATTAAAAAGACTAAAATGTTCTCTGCTCAGATTCATTGCGGGGTAAACATAATTTAAATAATGATAATTAACAAACTATGAAAGCAAATCGAATAAAGTACAGGGCAACAACCTGCAGAACATTTCAAAGTAGCTATTAAATATATAAACAAATTTCATTTGTTTTTAAATCTGGCATTCTAAAAACGTTCAATTTGGCCCTTGTATTTCTTGGTTTTGGTGCAGATAAAAGAAACATTTCCAACTAAATAGAAGGGGTTAAAATATTTGTTTCTAGCAAACGAGAACTGCGTAAACATTAATTCTGCGTAATTGAAACAATATACTTTATTAATTCTCAGTAGTGATTAAGGTTTCGCAGGCTTTCAAATGCTAAGATTGGATTTTTTAGCTGTATTGATCCCATTACTGAATATGCGAGCAGTATCCACCGACCGCGAACGAGGGTAAGACAAGCTGCCAATCAACACAACCAGACAAAATGTTGGCAGTAAGTGGGCGGGTAGAGGCGTTTTTACATCGCGTTACTAACATGGACCTCTTATTTCTACATGAGATTTTGTGCACTCCAACACTTCGAACACACTTTAAACGACCTATTTAATTTACAAATAAACACACAATACTTCTATTCCAAACCCCAAATTTATTTAATTGAACTTAAATAATAAACAGACATACTATTCTAGAAGTCAGGGGCCATGCTTTGTTGTTTAAAATTGTGTTGAGCATTTTAGTTGTCAGAGAACAATGATAAACATTTTCTAATAGTTTTGTGCAGTGAAAATAAATATATTTCATTGTAGAAGATGTTATTACTAGAGAAATACATTTTTGTTTTTATAAAGTTGGGTGGTGTTAGATTTTCCTTCATTTTCAATACACAATTTTTTGTGAGCCAATGAGTAAAACAGTCATTGAAACTTTGGATAGAAAATTTGAAATTACGCAACAAATTTACATACAGATCATAGGAACACTGAAACTAAGGAATGTCTTCTTGAGGCTCCCCATAATAACCTGTGACCTTCGGTGTAATTTCTAAATCCCTCGCTTCCAATGGTAGAGCGATGATGCGGATGGCGGTGGCATGAGAGTACCTAAAGCTTTTATCCTTGTCTCCGAACCACGCTAAACTTTTGGATAGGACAGACTGGTAATTCAGCCAGAAGTGGGGTTTAAAGGGAGCGCACGGGTGATTTAAACACGTGACTGAGCTTTTAGAAATAGGTATCATGAAAAATGTTTGACCACAATGAGTAACCTTTCATCGCTAATTCAGTATTAAACATGTAACTGAAAAACCAAAAATTGTAATTGATAATTTACCCATAGAATATGCTCCTTCTAACAGTCACTATAATAAATGATAAAAAATGTTACAAATGCAGTATATAATAAATACACTGTGGGGCAAAAGCGGCATGACGATTGCGGAAAAGTTGTTGGAATTCAATTATACAGGTGTAACAACACTGTGCGGCACAAATTGCAGCGGACATTTCTCACACATAGAGGAAGAAATTATGTTATGTGAACATGGGTCTGAAAACGCTTTTTTTCCATGTTACAACTTATTTTCTTCAAGTCATTAATCATGGGAGACACACAAGAATAGAACGTACCAGCATACCACATGCAACTCTTTATCACAGGAGATGTTCAATATGCCCTCCATGAGCATTAATAGATGCCATAGAACTGAATCCCGCATTCGCTGATGTATCCTTGGAGTATTGCATATGGCTTCGTAGCCTTCCGTAATATGAGCACGGAGAATGAACATCTGGTACTGAGCAAATTCCTCGACAAATAAAATCCCAGCGGGTTTAGCTCCGGGGAGTGTGGAGGCCAGGCAGTTGGTCCACCTCTACCTATCCATTTGTCACCGAATCTCTTATTTAGATCCCGACGGATATTAACACTAAAATGAGGAGGTGCTCCATCATGTTTCCCATGATTCTAACGTTTTGTTCTGTCGTGTATCGTATAATCAAACAAAATCAATCATTATGTTTTTAACTCCTCCAGTGCGAACGAAACCACCAGAAAACGTACTCTCAGAAGAGATGCAGCCAAATTCCAAAAAATTCCCAATGGATACTTGGAAAAAAAATACATAACTAAGTGGAAAATCAACAGTAACGGTACCTGGAGAACGTGACCGCACAAAATGTAAGAAACAAAAGAGCGCACATCTTTACTTATTTCCTTTTCCCTAACAGTTTGCTACCTCGTTACTCTTTTCTTATTCAGTTCCAATTGTCTTTGTGTACTTTTAGAGCTTTACTTCTTAAATTTTCATTATGAATTCGAAGAATGTTTTCCCAAGTTCCTTCCTCCTAAGCATTTTTATGCACCTAGTTTTGAATGCATTTTTTTTCTTTATATTTTACAGAGAATTTATTTGGTTTCCCCCTTGCCTCTATGACCTTATTTTTCTTCTTTCCTCATTTTCTGGGTCTTTCGTTGTTTTATTCATTCCTGTTCTCCTGCTGCAGGGGAGGATATGTTTCCCTGGTGGAGCGCACACCCACGAGGGTAATTATTCACTTTCACGGGGTGGAGGTAATTTCTAAAATAAAGCTGGTCAAGATTGCTCCAGGGGCTCGTATCCCGAAACTGAAGTAAAAGGGAGCTCCGAGTATCCTATGCTTTTAAACATAATAGGTCTGTGCACCAGGTGTGGAGAACTTCCTATATGTGAGTTTGGAAAATAACAAAAGAAAAATATACGTAGTTACAATATAGCGCCTTAACAAAGAAGTGGTGGAGGTGCATCTGCATATTCGCGAACAGCCCCAGAACGCAGCAACGACGAAATGTTTCGGGTTAGACAGTAACTTCTCAATAACAGTTATAGGCAATGCATCTGCGAAATTTGGTAAAAAATTGTGGAAGCTTCAAAGTTTTTCTTTTTCCATTTTATTATGCTTATAACTTGTTCTTTTATGCTACACGATTGATGTTTTAATATTAAAAATTCTGATTCTTTATCATTTTCCCAAATTCCTCCTTTTTAATATTTTCTACTGCTCAAATGCTCTTGGATTACAGCTTTAGCATATTGTCTTGAAATTTTCAGGAGAGCTGATATGGATTTAAAATTGCTGAGCACAGTTAAAAATTTAGACTGAAATTATTTTCCGTAATTTACCATTGAAAAAGTTGAAGCATTCAATAATATGCAAGTGCACAAATATAATTTTCTCTTAAGTGAATAAAAATTAAAAAATGCCTCCACAACAGTTACTACGCTCAAATTAAACTGTTGGGAGCGATATGATAATCTATAGGCCCTAAGAAACATTTCATATTACATGTCAAAAAGTCATTACTTATGAAAAAATATCTTAACAGTTGAACGTAGCTTGTAAAAATTATGTTGCAATTGCAGCGTTTGAAATCAGATAATGTACCTACCATACGCTTGACTGTAAATTATGACTGTAAATGCTTATCCGATATTACAACCAAAATTCGATATCAGGATTTCAATTCTAATAATTTTTTATAAAAAGATCTCCGCGTAAGAATATGTCTGTATAGTAAAGGATGAATAATGGGCTGGGTTTTTTCCCTTAATATTTAACTAATCAAACTTAGGTTCGTACAAAAACAATCATAAGCATGTGCAAGGGCAAGTTATCGGTGTGATGGAGTGCATGTTGCCCTTGGTTTAAAAAAAAAAAAAAAAAAAAAAAAAAAAAAAAAAAAAAAAAAAAAAAAAAAAAAAAAGAAATCACAAATGGGGACAGAGAGATGTCACAAAAATTATGGTATCGTTATAACAATAATAGTAATAATAATGATGAGCAAATGTTTATTTAAATTCGCCAGTAACTGGGAACATATCAATGTGGATGTTAACAATAATTTTGGATAATCATGTGGAAATATGAAGCCGCAATTTCGGGCCGTTTTAAACAATTATTATGTTCTTGATTTTCAAAAGGCGACACTTTAACTGTAACGCCCAAGTGTATTATACATGAACAGAATTTTGCATACAACCGAGGAACGTGATCAAATCTTCGAAACTCCATACCAGGCATGGAGAAGAAGGGTGACAGGAATGACATCGAGTGATACCCCTTCACATATCCCATCACCAAATGCAGGCTGCCTCACGTTTCCGGTTTTCTGTTTATGTATACACATGTCTTTACACAAGTTTCAAGGTGAAACCGAATAGAAACATGATGTATTATGATTACGTGATTGTGATTACGTTAGATACATTTTTATTTTGACATAGCAAACACAAAGCATTATTTTTACCAGGAACACCAAGTACTTATATTCCCATTCGACTTTGAATTACATTTTTACCTTGTTAAGCGATATGATTTCACCACTGACACAATTTGAGGGGCTGACCGGTTCTTTGAGGTAGAGATAACAACAGGAGCTTGGCTTGGTAGCTAGGCGGTGTGTAGCAGAGTGGACGAAGTTAAACTACGATGTAGGGGAAATTACACAATGCGTCGGTTCTCCCCATCTATGCTCCTTATCTTGATTTTCCTTAGGGCAGGATAGAACTTGTGACCAAAGGCACAAAAAACCAGCACTTACCACACTAACACCAAAAGAGAAAGAGCACAACAGGCTCTTGTGTCTACATGTACAAACGGAATGCCAACTCGCGCTCACAAACGCAGGCAGAGGTGAACGGTCATCCCGCTGATACTGTAGGCCCTCAATGCACATCAATATTCAGTGGACATCGGTCCAATCGTGGGCCGAAAAGTCCCCACTCATATGAGTGAGCACGAACCCATGCGTATTTCATAGCTGGGAACCAAAGCATCACGCCCCAACCCACTGCGCCACGATGCAGAACATAACAGATATTATAAATATTAATTTCTATATTTTTTCGACAGTGTTATTTCCGCTGAAACAGCTACATCCAAATGAACCACATAAACATTTCTATCTACTTCATTTTAGTTGACATAACCATTTTGAAAAAAGTATATTAGTGTTAATTTTCTTGCAGGTGCAAGGAGAATATTGGAATACAGTAGGCTTTAAGTGATAGTGAAATGTTTTAAGAGCTGGTTGCTCTGTGATGCCTTGGAAATTCAGTTCTCGCTGCAAGGCCAAGAGATAAAAAAACGAATAAGGTATTCCTATTTGAGACAGTACAAGTGTTAGCAAATTCGCACAAATAATAAAGAGAATCTCTAAAATGGTTCAGTAAAAATAAGAAGGAAAAAAACGCATTTCATATAAATGTGTTTTAACCAAAAGATCCACATTTTTTATTTAGTAAGGCTGTCTCTCCCTTACTGTTTACTATTTATGCAAACGTTATCCAGAATGAACACGTCTTCTGAGGTAATTCCTAGAAACTGCTATGGAATCGCCTATTTTGTCCGTCACTGGATACGGACTGTCTGGTTGCGTTTGTCCACGACACAAGTAAGAGCTAATTCACCCTCCGACTGAAAAAGTGGAGTGGACAACAGCCACTAATTATGTAATTACGTAAGCATCTCCGAAGAGACAATGTGTGTTCCAATGTGTGCACTTACACGAGTTTCTCTACTCAATCTTATTCAAAACATTCTTAAAACCACATATTCTTCCATCTAGTTCATGTTAATGGAAATAAACGTTTTTCAGTATTGAATTTCGAGGTAGTAAGAAATCACTAGATTTACCTTTCATCTAAATGGAATGCTCCTCACAAAAATCTGCAACTCACCTGAAACAGACGAGAAAAGACCTATTAGAAATCACTGTAATATAGGTATTTACTACCAAAAACTACACAATTTATTATAGGTTCAATGGCAAAAGGAGAAGAGGGATTAAAATATTTTAAGAGCTGGTCGCTATGCGAGGGCTAGACATTCCATTCTCGTTGCATGGCCAGAACACAGAAGAATAGTTTATCAGACAAAATTATAACTTTTTCAATATTCAAACCTAAAATAAAGACTATCTCATAAAGGCTGACATCCGCAAGAAATTTATATAAAATTGTATGTTATAGCGTAATCTACATCTTTTATGTTGGAAGATTTTGTTTATCTCTTACACGCTTTACCAGTTATACAAAAGTCATTCAGAATAAAAACTTCGGAGGTTGTTCACACATTTCACTTGTCAGGAAAATAAACTTGAACATGTGGTATTTTAATACAAAATCTGATGTGTTGCACTCACATGACTTTGCCTACTGTTGTATTGTATTAACCATTCTTGCAAACTCTAATTTTCATGTTATTTGAGATAAACATTTGCAGAAATTATCTTATTGTTTACCTTCATGTAGGCGCAAGGGGAATATGGGAATACATTAGACTTTGAGCGATTGTCAAATCTTTTAAAGCTTTTAGATTCCGTTCTCTTTGCACGGCTAACATATAAAAAATGAATAAAGATGTTGCATTTGACAGAAGTATAAGTTCTCAAAAACTTTCACAAATAATAAGAAATGTCTCCGAAATGGTTCACTCTACAATAAAATTTATTCAGACATAAATTGTGTATTTTAGCAAGATCTACATTTTGTGTACAGCAAGATTTGTTCTATCTCTTACGGCTTACCAGTTATGCAAAAGTCATCCAGAATAAATAGGACTACAGGGGCTATAGCCAGAAAATTCAAGATATACATTTCATTTGCCATAAAAATATCTCGAACATATGGCGTTTTAATCAAAGTCTTTAAAGCCATATTCAAGAATATCAAAAATTTTGAACCATTTTCCACGTAAAGTGAAGTTTACAAATTTTCTTCAAAATCTTGGTGTCGCACTCCTGAAAGACATTAAACTTAAATAGCATCTTTGCTTTTTAACCGACTTTTAGTTTTTGAGCTATACTGTCACACACACACACACACACACACACACACACACACACACACACACACACACACACACACACACACACACACACACACACACACACACACACACACACACAGATTTTTCTAAAAATGCTTTTTTTATTCAGGGGGCCTCAAAACGTATTTACGGTGATATCTGGGCATGGAAGTTTTCGAAGGAATACAATATTTCCTTTACTGTGCTATACGTAGTAGAGAAAGCAAAAATATTCACGGAGATTCTTCAGAAAATCAATGTTTCTATGTAGAGGGTAGTTTGGGGTGAGAGATTATCTGCAGTAATACCACGAGAGGGCTACATATGACGAAAACTTTGCGAGCGCCAAGCACGAGAAAAATTGTCCCAAGTATGAAAACCTTGAGTCGTATTTGTTTAGAGTATTCCGCGAAATAATTAATAACTAAGTAATCCAATACTAATTAGTATTAATAGTGATTTAAAAGTAAGCAACTTACAATAACAGACATGTCAACTAAGATCCATTTTCACAGTTGGTAGTACAACTAATGCAGGCTATGAGAACAACAATAATTCTAGCGTTCAATCAAAGAAAGTGAGAAAATGAACCAATTTGCGTTAGTAGCTATTTATTAAAAGTAGCTGTGCTCTATTTAAAGGTACAGTAGTTTGGCTTCGCCTCTTCAATTAAAATATGAATATCTTTACTAGAACATTCGTAAAATCTTTTGCCCAGCATTTTTCAATGGCTCGCTAATTGTTTTACTGCGCCTGTATATTTCAGATGTCCAGAAATGTAATAATATATTTACATTGGGGGAACCGCAAGGAGGAGGTGATGCCGATAATGAATTGTGTGGAAAGTTTTACTTGTGTATGCGTGTGAGCGGTTGTGAGGGTTTCAGGTATAATATGGATATACTTATAAATGCATGTCCAAAACTAGTGATAAAGCAGGTCAGTTTTCCCTCTTTTGCTTTGACGATGCATAGTCAGTTATGTGTTATGTCTTTGTATGTGTAGACCTCTTTGTTAGCAGTGAATATTCGGGAAATTCGAGGATATGGAAATCCTTCTAGTATTGGCCTGGTGACCCAGGGAAACCTTCAAAGAAACCAATGGGTGAGGAAGATCGGCTGCGGGAATCGAACCCCAAAATCTACCGAATACGGCCACAAACATTACCGTTTCAGCAATACTGCTCGATTTCTTAATTTTCTTGTAAAGGTCTTCAAACAAGAACTCGGAAGAAAACTTTCTTGTAATTTTTTCCTGACTTATCTCATCATTATTCCTGCAATCCATTTTTCTACTGTATAGGAGTTATACTATGTATAATAAACGCATAAGTATGCATAAGTATGTTGTGCATATGCTCTTTGGCTTCCGGATAGTACGCGCTGTTGCTTTCAAATTACACTCTTCCGACGTTTCACTGCAACATATGTTAAGCTTCTTCCCTGGGCAGCGGCCTATCTGGAAGCCAAAGAATATACTATCCTGGAAACAAATTTTAAAAAATTAAATAAATTTTTTTTGTCTTGTCTGTCACGTAATGGGTTCATTTTTGCTTCTATACTACATACATACAGAAAGTAGAGGAATGTATTGCACCCAAAAGTCTGATACTGAGATTTCACAGGAAATACAGGTTTTGAAACATTGTCATCCCTTCCCCCAAAAGCATTTTTAGAAAAATCGTCTGTGTGTGGGTGTGTCGGTCTGTTTATAGCATAAGTCAAATACAAAAATTTGGTTAGATATCAAATTTGGTATTTAAATTCAATAGCTGCTAAGGATGCGACATTCATAAAAAAAAAAAAAAAAAAAAAAAAAAGAATCAAACAAACAAAAGAAGAATCTCGCCATGTCAAGTAACCTTTACATAGAAACATTTATCCAAAATTTTTATTTTCTCAAAAAATGGACAGTGATTTTGATTAAATTACCGTAAGTGTAAGATATTTTAAAGACAACTGAAATGTGTATCTTGAAGCTTCTGGGAATAGTATCTGAAGTGTTCTTCATTCTGATTGACTGCTTCATGACTGGTAAACCGTAAGAATAGACAAAATCTTATGGCACAAAAGTGTGGATCTAGTTGAATCAATTAATGTTAAATACTTTTTTTGTAAAGTTAACTATTTCCGAGATATTCCTTATTTTTGGCTTGAATTTTGAAGTACTTATACCTTCTCAAAAGTGAAATCGGTAATTATGCAAACAGAAGGAATTTCAGAACACGACACCTAGGTATGCTATTTAAAATGTGACTATTGCTTTAGCCTAACGTGTAACAGTTTTTAGTTGTCTTTCGTTTGCCACGCAATACTGTGAGGGTTTCTCCTTTACAGTGAATTTCTTCTCCCTCATTCTCCACCAGACGCTGCGCAACATCGCTCGGTGTCGGAAGATGACACAGATGCTTGCTCGTTTGGAGATCCTTCTCCAAACAGTGGCTCAAGTTCTCAACGGTGTAACGGTTCATCAAGCTTGGAATCGTTAGTGAATCGTTAGCTTGGAATTGTAGAGCCAAAGATCCGCATTGGGTCGACGTACGAGGTGTTCCCGCAGTTCAGTCATCGCCTACTGTATTCTTTATGTACTAAACCGAAATGTGCAATGAAACTATCTCCATTATACGGCGTACGGTTTTAGAAGGCACATGAGCTGAACCAATCCGTGCACACGGTAGCTGCACTGCTGCCAAGTGATGCGCCAGAGAGCGGAAGTTACGGGGAGGGAACGAGGAAAGAAACATTTGTCGTGTCACAAATTGTCACAACGTAAACTTACGCAGCAAACGATAATGATGATAACATTAGAAACTGTAACACTCAATATTAACCTACTTATTTACACGCACTTCCTCAGATGCCAATTCCTTAAAGAAACTGTACACTCTAAAAATAATATTACTGCCTTGAGAGCGGAGAACTTTAGCTGCGCCACTGGTACCAGGCTTTGAAAATGACATTGCTAACACTTCACTAAACACATTGTAAACATGTGAATTTTCTGCTTATTGTCACAGTTACACAAAGCACAATTTGCGTTACGGATTGGTCTTGAACCGAACTAAAGAATTCGTACGCGACTAGTGATCCGTGGTCACTTTAATTTATGAACTAAATATAAGTACGTAGTTCCCAAAGACACTTCGTAATGTCTTACTCCGTAACTACGTAATGAAAACGAATAAAACACACAGGCAAGATTGGAAGTTGCATACATAAGCATAAACACGGGAGTCAGTTGTTTATTCTCGAAGCGATAACTCGAGAACCATACGTCGAAGAAAAATGGCCTTTGTAAAGGCTGCCTAAAAAATTCTTGCCTCATACACCAAGGCATATTAGACTGTGGGATTTCCAATAAAAATTGTGGCGCATAAAAAAGAGAAATCTCCGTTACTCACGCTTGTGCTGTGCGTTCCGAACTAGGCAACTTGCAGACTGGACTCCACCCTACCGACGCTGCTGCCTCTACGGCCGCTACACCGCTGCACCGCTACACCTAGGTGCCACTATTGTGGTGCCCCCCACGACAACTCCAATTGCCTCCAGCATGATCTCACACGCCGCTTCTGCGCTTCCTGCTGGGGGCATGTTCACTACACCGGACAAGCTTGCTGCCCGCTGAGGAAACAGCCAACACCGGTTTTCCCGAGGGCCAAGGTGGACGCCAGCCAGCGCCAGGTTCGCCTGTCGCAGGGCAGTGAAAACCAGAGCCCGCCTGCTACCCAACAACCAGCCGCCGGACCTGACTACACATCCCCAATTCTCCAGAAAATCGAGGATGTTCATGCGGAGATGGTTCACATCACAACCAGAATCGCCGCCCTGGAGGAGTTGTCCCAATCCAGGAGCGAGCTAGCCGGCCTCTCTGAGAGGATACAGATTCTCTACCCATCCAAGCTCGACCTCAACCACACAGAGAAGACTCTGGAGCGGAAGACGGAAGAGCACCACCTGTCGCTCCGAAGGCTAGTCAAGGATGAGGCGGCAGCTCTCATGGCTATGCTGGAGGGGCGTCCTCCGCTTGAAGAAATGCCCACACACCACGGGCACACTACACCACCTCCGCCGACGCAGCATCGAGGACGAAGGAGGTGACATGCATCACCAAACAATCCCAATACCTAACATCCTATTTCCTACATTACCACCTTGACTTCCCAACGGCGTAATCAGGGCTTCAGTTATGTTTGGGTCCTTGCACCCAATTTCACCTGGCTTAGGCCCAAGTGGAAGGCCGATATACCTTCACCCTGAATCCGCAGGTGCTTTAAGCGGTACTGCCGGATATCCTTCCCTAAATTCTCTCCGGTGGAGGTTTTTCAGTGGAGTAGTACCTTCGGGTGAAGCCCACAGTCCCCCTCTGTGCCATCCCAGCGCATGGGGCTCCGTAAATAGATTTTTCCTCCACTTGAAAAAAAAAAAAAAAAAAAAAAAAAAAAAAAAAAAAGTAAGAGTATTTGTAGAGTGGAGAAAGGCACGTGAGTGTAGAACATCCGATGTTTACTTTCTCTACTACGTATAGCAAGTAGATTGTATTTCACCCAAAAATTCGAGATTTCACCACAAATATGTTTTGATGCCCCCTGAATAAATAAATAAAAAAAAACACATTTTTGGAAAAAGGTGTGTGTGTGTGTGTGTGTGTGTGTGTGTGTGTGTGTGTGTGTGTGTGTGTGTGTGTGTGTGTGTGTAGTATAAATCAAAAACGAAAAGTGGGTTAAAAACCAAAGCTGTTATTTAACTTTAATGCGAAGATTTTGAAGAAAACTCCTCCACCCTAACTACGCCTCAAATGGAAAATTTTGACTCTCTCGAAAATGGGTCTAACGATTTTGATTAAAATGCGGTATGTTTAAAATATTTTTGTGACAAATGAAATGTATATTTTGAATCTTCTGGCTAGTCCATGTAGTCCTGTTTAGTCCTGATGACTTTTGCATAATTGGTAAGCCTTTATAGATAGACCAAATCTTAGTGCACAAAAAATGTAGATCTTGCTAAGACACACAATTTATATCCGAATAATTGTTTCTGTACGCTGAACAATTTCCGAGATATTCCTTGTTATTTGTGTGAGTTTTGGAAAACAAACTATCGTCAAATGAAACATCGTTGTTCATTTATATCTGCTAGCCGTGCAAAGAGAACAGAGTTGAAAGCTTCAAGATATTTTACTATTGCTCAAAGCCTACTGCATTCCCATATTTCCCTTGTTCCTTCAAGAAAATAAGCAATAAAATAATTTTTGCAAACGTTTATCTCAACTAACATGAAGAAGATATAGGAATAAAAGTTTGTAACAGTAGTACAAGAGTAGAGAAAGTCGTGTGAGTGCGACACCTAAGATTTTTTGTTACGGAATTTCCCAAGTGGATTAAGACAATGGGATTGCCTAGGTTCTCTACTATTTAATTTAGTAATGGGTAAAATTATTCAAGAATAAAATAATCTCAAAGGTCACCGGACGGGTAATGGCAATATCAGTATTGTATGTTATGTTGATGACACAGTGACAAAGACTTTCAGCGTTTATTGCATCGGTTGAATATGGAACCATCCAGAGGAGAAAATTAAATGTATGTGTATATCTAAAGATCCCAGAAGTTGTAAAGAAAGTTGAATAACAGCAACTCGTGTTTTCTCATTTGTTACAATAGTAAAATAAAACAGTTAATTAGCACAACGGAAATGAATACCTTAAGAACAATTATAGGAAAAACTACGGTGGATAATGTTAAGAATGAAGATGTAAGACAAAAATGTGATATAAATAACGTATTCAAATTTGTGAGTATGAGGAAACCGAAGTGGAATAACAATGTCGATAGACAATTAGTAATAGATTAATTAAAATAACGATCAAAATCCTGAAGGGAGAAGATATATAGGGAGTCAAAAAACAGGATAAAAAGATGTCTTGCGTCTCCGTCAGAATCTGCGTCAAGAAAAAGACTTAGCCTGTATAAAAGAAGAAGGAATACAATATTCTTCTAAGTACTATAAAGAAGGGCTAGAGAGTGTACTGCTTTCCCAAATATGAGTAAATAAAACATTAAATGCATAATTTAGTTTTGGTATACGATATTACTTGATGGCATTAGTCACACTGTTTTTTGTCAATGAAGGACCAGTGATATAAGTTACACAAGTAATTTGATTCCTCGTAAACGTCTGATCTGGTCTGAGATACCTTCAAGCTTTTAATAACGCTATGGGGTATTGTCTTTATCTGAGGATCACAATATAGCAAATGAACGAGATCGGAATATGATAACACCATTTCAATATAATAATACACCCGAGGGGAGAGTTCACTGGCCATGCGTAGAGCGAGAACTTCCACTTGGTGACAACTTCTGGACGTATCAACATCACTCAAGAAGACATGGGCAAATGTTGCCAGGTACCTACAAGTCTAAAATCAGCAGTATGGTCCTTATATTTTACTTTCAAAATATTTGGAATGGTACCGCTTTTCAAAAAACGTTTTTTGTCAAATATATTGCTGCCAATATTTTGGACTGCAGTAGGCGTGTTAAGTTTTTCACACCAGATATTGCAGCCGAAGTTACACACAGAGGATAGCGCAAAAGTTCAATGGGCTCTTAAAATATTTCGGACACTTCAATCATTTTCTGCAATTGGCACTCTGCTATGGATTGGAGTGAAGCACAATAATGGCTTATCAAAGATTTTAACGGCTTTTTCTCGCGTCTTCAACAAGGCTGGTGTCTCTAAGACTTACCTCAAACTAAAGTATATTTCAATAATGGAAGTCTGTGTGTTGATGACGGTCATCTTCGCACCACTTGCGGCAATGTATCTTGAGAAATCTAGGAGATCACCTAACCTAATCAGAATGATTCATTTGGTTATGATGCTTGCTATCAATCATTTGACCTTGTTTAATTTTATCAACTGTGTTCTTCTTGTGAAATATCTATACAGTTTTATGGCTAGAGAGATGTGTGGTATAGCGAATTCTTGCAAGCTGGAGAACCAGTTTGTTTCCTCTGTGCACGTGGGACAAGAGATGGAATCGTTCAGAGGTTTGAGCTCCAATGGCACTAGACGGATCCATCAATTCAGGATATTTAACAGGAATATGAACGACCAAGAGAACCACTTTATTTCCCCAAAAGTGAATGTTGGCACTGAGGCAGAATGGGGCAGAGATGTGGACTTCAATGAAGAAAGACGAAACCACAAATTTAGGATATTCCACAGGAATGTAAACGATATAGAGAACCACTTTGGCTCTACGAAGGTGAATCTGGGCACAGAGACAGAATGGGGCAGAGATGTGGATTGCTATGAAGCAAGACGGATCCACCAGATCAGAATATTCCACAGAAATGTATACGATACACTTCAGCTGATCAACACAACATTTGGTGTTCCAGTGTTCATGAACGTTCTCTGGATGGTGATGAGCTTTATTTCGATGTTCTACAAGGAGATCCAGAGCCTAAATGCCTTCAGCGATATGAGCGTTAGGAGTTATATCGTAGTGTGGCGATGCATAGAATGCTCCCTGATGCTTTTCCTGATGACGTATGGCTGCCATGCTGCTGGTACATCAGCTCAGGAACTTCTGCTGATGGTACAGAAACGCATGCTGACACCTCCGCTGAACTACTGTGTGTCTAAGGAACTAAGTCTACTGCTGAACGAGATAGGGATCCTAAAAGTGGAGTTCACTGCTGCAGGATTCTACTCCATCAATTTGCCTACGTTGTATAGCGTGTGTGGAGTCATTATTTCTTATATGTTGTTGATGACACAATTGCAGTAGTTATTTCAACCAAATACACCAGGGGAATCACTTGCGCCTATTTTTTCGAATTTATGCAACACACTAAAAGACAGGTGCGCCTCGAGTCTATCTTGACAGTGCACTCTACACTTCACGAATGGACATAGACAGAAGACGGCTCAAGATCTCAGTGATTTAAGGGCGGAAAGGTATTCTCGACATGAATGTATTAGTTAAGAGAACATGGTTGGATCTGTGCCAAGGGATAGTGATGGTTTATGATGAATTAAAGACACGTCTACATGGATAAAGGAGTTGTACAGTTCACGTCAATAAATGTTAAATTATTTAGCAATTCAATTTTGGCATAAATTACAGCACTTAATACTTTGTATACCAAGCGTAATTGCTTATGCTATGATTATTAATGAAAATAAACACCAATAGAATCTTAAACTATAACTAACGACATGTAACATACTAGTAAAGCTACGAAGAGATGGATGGTTCCCACATACCGCAACTAGCATCGGACTTTAAAACACTAGTTCTTACTAAACGGATTATGTATTACATTTCGGTCGCAGCGATGTTCTGAGGACACGTGTTCTAATACCGTAATAGGCGAAAGCTTCTTTTCTTTTCTTGTTTTTTTTACCTTCTCTACTACTAAGTAGAGAAAGTAATGGTTTCCGCCCAAAAATTCGATGTCGAGATTTCATCAAAAATATGTTTTGAGGCCCCCTGAATAAAAAAAAAGCAGTTTTAGAAAAGGTCCGTGTGTCAGTCTGTCGACAGCATAACTCAGAAACGAAAAGTCCGTTAAAAGTCAAAGCTGAGATTTAAGTTTAATGTCTTTGAAGGATACCACACGAATATTTTGAAGAAAATTGCTCCATTCTAAACTACTCTTTAGAGGGCAAGTTCCAAAAATTTTTATTTTCTTCAAAATGGCTCCAGCGATTTTGATTAAAATGACATATGTTTAAGATGGCGAATGGCAAATGACAAATTAAATGTATATTTTGAAATTTCTAGCTATAGCCTATGTAGTCCTGTTTACTCTGGATGACTTTTGAATAATTCGTAAACCGCAAGAGATAGACCAAATCTTGCTATACAAAAATGTAGATTCGCTAAAACGCACAATTTATGCCCAAATACATTTTTTAGTAAAATTAAACATTTCGGAGATATTCCTTGTTGTTTGTGTAAGTTTCGGAAAGCAAACTTTCGTCAAATGCAACATCGTTGTTCATTTTTTTATGTTAACCGTGCAAAGAGAACGGGAACTCAAAGCTTTAAAATATTTGACCATCGCTCAAAGCCTATTGTATTCCCATATTTCCCTTGCACCTATAAGAAAATAACCAATAAGATAATTTCTGTAAATGTTTATCTGAGCTAACACGAAGAATATATAGGAATAAGAGTTTGTAAGATTGGTTAGTATAACAATAGAGAAAGTCATGTGAGTGTAACACTTAAGACTTTTTACTTTCCAGTTCACTTCTTTTTACCAATGATAAGGCATTAGAAAACAAATTACAAGTGCATTACATTGAACAGATGCAAATGTAAAATGTTACTAATATAAACATTTTTCTGTAGTTACCTACTATGTATTGCTTTTTGCATTTCTGGTTAGTACATGCAATGTGGTGACTATTGATTTAAAAAAAATCCTATAACGAGGGGTTTGAAGCTATGAAATGTGTATTAGTTCACGGAAGACTGACGTCGAGCCCACTCGACCACAAGCCTCTACTGACCTCTTTTACACAAAACATTTAGGTATCAAACTGCTTGCTAATCTACTAAGAGATATTTATATTTTAGCTTTTGGCAGCTTATTTGTCTTCACGGAAGTTTTCGTTATGGCTATCAGAATAGGGCCAAGAGCGATTAACTGTATTTGACACAATACAACTACACAAAACAAACTCCAGCTTGATAAATGGAACGACGTTTTCACATAATACTTTAATTTGCGGGTTGCATAGATTGAATCAGCTGATTGAGCTAGTGTATATAATGCTCTTCAATAAACTACTGCTCTGCTGCATACGTCATACTGACTGACATAAATATTTACAAAAATAATTTATTTACATATTACTTCTAGTTACAATAGGGATACATGAAATTGAAACTATAATTAAATCTCTAGAGATATCTAAATTCCATTCTTTATATATAATATTAAATAAAATAAACTCATCAATAATTTTTAAAAAATGTGAAGTATTCGACAATGAAAAAAACATAGTAAGGAATATCTAGGTCCTAGATTCTAGGAAATGGTTAATGCCACACATAAATGTGTTTCAGAAAGATCGTATTTTTCTATCTACCTGATACTAATCGAGATAAACGCTTGTAGATATGGTTTCATTATCATTGTCATTGGTACAAGAAAGATACAAAAAAACTGAAGAAATAGTCAAATATGTTGAAACATTGCATTTGAAATTCTATAATTTTTGCACATCACGATAAACAAAAGATTGTGACCAAGCATTTCAAGAAATGTAAAGCATTGAAAATTCAAAACAGCAGTAAGAAATATTCGGAAAACAATGTCACAAATGTCATGAATAGTGTTATACATATTTTTTCGTTGGACAAACTTCTGTCCTTATGACGTATCAGTAAATGAGGATTATACAAAACTCATTCAGAATGAACAGGAATTCGTAGGCTGGCTTTGAGAAAATATAAATTAGCGGTAACTATTCCATGTAAAGATACTTTGAGGTGGGGAAGGAACTTTTCTTAAAATATTCATGCCGCATTGGTATTTATCCGATATTTTGTTTCCGAGTTATATTGTTCACTTACCTACACACACACACACACCCACACACACACACACACACACACACACACACACACACACACACACACACACACACACACAGACAGACAGAAAGAGAGACAAAGAGGGAGAGAGAAGTTATTTTTCTAAAAAATGTTAATTTAACTCTAAGTTTTTGTGTTTCTTGCTTTATTGTTTACCTTAATATCAAAAAAACGTGATAAGGTTATATAAGCACAACACAAGAGCCTTTCTTGTAATTATTATGTTATTTTCTAATACGTTTAGTAATTGTATGGGCCAGTTTTCAAACATCTTTAAAATCATGAAAATCCGGTTCTGGTGATCAGAGCTTTGTAGGTTCTTCTTTAGATTTGTTTGATATGATCGATGGATTACATGAACTTTATGAGAATTCTTACTTTGCTCGGTTCCGACAAAGCTCTGTGTAATTCTGAGAGAAGATGGCTGTGTCTAATGGTCTATTGTTGGTGTGTACGTTACGGAGGTTCACTTTTAGTGAGTATAAATTATGTGACCAGGTGCTACAAATGCCATATCCGCTTCTTCCATCTTCAGATGTCACTGAAGAAATAGGATGATCTAGCAGCATGCACTATCGTGAATCAAAAGTAGATGACTAAAATTATGATTTCTTTTGTAACGAAGTGATAAGCTGCAATTGCTACGGTATCAGTAAAATAGGTACACACTGTCTTCCTTCCTACGTCGCTTTAAGCAAAACTCACGAGAACAACGAGGTTGTTTTGTATTAGAATGTATTCTTTTTTTTTTTTTTTTTTTTTTTTTTCAAATTTCCATCATCGTTTCGCAGGCTTGTAATCCTTAACTCCACATGTTATTGTTGAATATTTAGTGCTCTAGTTTGTATTAAATATTTTTAGACAGTTGGTACTGAGGCAGTATCCATTCAAGCCCTTATAATAAAATGCAAAATATATAGTCCTTGGAAAGCCGATCCTCGACTGTTATAGTTACGAAAAAATAACAAGCAAAGACTCTTCTTGATTAGGCGAACCGTTCGCAATTTTAATTTATTGGAAGAACAAGAATTAAAAATGACAGAGTGCTTTCATCCGAAAACAGCTGTTTGTTCAACGAAAATATAAAGAAGGTGATTAAAACCACGACATTTTATTATTTGAAATCCAGTAATTGCACAACGAAGAAAGCACATAAAATATCTCCATCTGCAGTAAAATATGACATATTGTGTTGCCATTTACGTATTTGTCTATGTATTCCACACGCCCTGAGATACGCCAGGATAAAGTAAGGACCCGATGGCTGGCCGAGCAATAAGATAGTGAGCGGCGGTACATTCAATCACTACAGTACTAAAAGTAGGTATTTTTAACACGAGCCGCTTATTCTAGATATTAAACTGAGTGGAAGAAAATTATAATACTCCATTGTTACTACCCTTATTTCTTGTCACGGAAATTATATGTATGTTAAGTGCAACGCTTGTATCAATTAATATAATGGTGGAGTATTTGAGTGATTGGAAAATAGATTTGGCAGAACCAGAAGAAATATTACAACCAGCGGAGATGATAAGATCGTAATTGTTACCAAAGAAGTCGAGGAAACAATCGATACTACAGATTTCTTCAATGGTGCAAGGTAGGAAACCTAATTTTGTGGCTTTGTAAGTGATAATGTTGTCAGCATTGATGCTATGAAGGTCAAACAACACACTGGAGCTCACGTTTGCGAATATCCGAATGTTCCTGTATTTCTATACAAATTTCAGCTGAATACTTTGTAATTTCATTTACAGAGCGATCTAAGAATAGTATGTGACGACATACGTTAAAATTGAATTTATGTTGTTAATGGGAATGCTACTGACGCAAACATTCCTACTGGGAAAATAAAACTACACTTTTAACACTTGTATAATAATTATTACATAATAATAGTAACAACAACAATAACAATATCAACAATAACAACAAAAATAATAAGATAGACGAAATATTAATTAGACAGGTTCAGGGATATATGACAGCAATTGGTTTGGAATGAAAGAATTGAAACGCCAAAATATAATTAAAACACATGGCATTCTGTTTGCCTCTACTTGTTTTTATTGGAAGAAAGTTATATATTGGGCTTTGTGTAGAGCAGCACCAAAATTGAACATATCAAATTCCACATTATATATTTACTTCGGTGACCTAAATATTGGATGAATAAATTAAAACTCCGAGTTCGACGTCAGCCACGATCAGCTCAGTGGGAAATTCCTGCTGTTCGCTATGTCCCCGAATGGCATTCTAACAAATTCCACAGCCTCGCTAATTCAGCCGGCGGACCCATCCTCGTTCATGTCATTTTCAGCAATGTTGTACAGCTATAGAAAAAATATTCAGCGCATTTGAAGAGCACAATATCGTGCTGCAGCAAGCAGATATTTCCAACTTGCAGCTGAGTTTATTGATAGACTCTCTTCCATACTTTATCGTCTATTGAACACTGTTTTGAATTACTATTCATGTTTGTATTAGCGAGTACGTTCACAAATTTCATATCCATATACAGTTTGATTCATATAAAACTAAATATTCTTGAAAACTTACAAACACAAGTTCCTGTAGTTATTTAATATGGATATCTGTTTGCTTTAAACTCTACGAACCAAGGGCTAACATTTCACAAATTTCGTTCATTAATCCCATATGATCAACCCAGTTAATGGACGCTAAACACCACACATAATAACAAAACGCAATGTAAATTTATTTTTTTTCAAAAGGAAATAGTGTCTTCGTAAATAAAAGTATTCAGCTTTGTAACATTCATCCGTGGGCCTGAATAAGCTAGCTGTCAAGGAACCCTTGAACTCATTCACTCATTCAATCACTCACCCCACTCACTGACTCACTCATCGTCCTGCAGAAGTAGATGTTTGCTGTGACAAGAATATCTTTGATGTATACATTTCCCAGAATATTATAACGGCTTACCTTTTCAGAAAAGTACCGTTCGCCAATTTGCCTCATGTTTAACATCTGAATAATAAAGTAGGTGGGTAGACAGAAGCACAGATTTTTCTCTTGTAGTAACAATGTGGCAGTATTGTTCAGAACCGAAATAAGCGGCGGAGTATATACCTATTTATTTTAGCTAAATGGCACGATTTTAGGTCGAGTTGTACGAAAAAATACACAAGTTCCTGTTGTAATTTAATCTATTTGCTTTTCATTACTTTTGCTAACTTCTCTCATATGTTAATTTAGTTATTTACAGCCAGTTTCCATTAACTTAGTATTTACCAGTCAAGTTGGAAACTTCCATGCTGCGCAAGCAACAGTAAATGTCACCAACTCTCATTAATTTAATATAAAGGTCGACAAGGAATCACTTAAAATGGTATTAAATATGCATTGTGGCGCTTTACGTCTCAGTTTAATGGAAACTTGGAACTACAAGCAATTTGCAAGCAGTAATATATTTAGAGAGATGGATTTATGGTTTAACGATGTTTGCTGTTTCGAAGGAAGAATGTTAAACCGATTTTGTCTTTCGAAATCTGTACACAATATTTTTATACGAAGCTCATAGAAGTTCCATATTAACTAATATATGCATTATGACACACAAAATTTAATGACGTAATTCTCCCAGTTCTGCCATGGCCAAATGAAATAAAACCACAAGTGCCTAATATATACATATTCTAAACAACCAGAAAGATTGTTCGTTGAATTCATAAAAAGATGCAGTTTTATCATGATGGCATATAATTTAACCTATGTAACTGCGATTCGCTCCGTAGCCTGTCTTTCACGTTAGCCACGGAGTGGACACATTGTATCATAATTATGTTTCAATGCTTTCTGAAAGGCCAATCCCACCAGCACCAATTCCAACCTACGTCAGCAGGTAACGCCCTACACATAGCTTCATTTTTCTTTTATTAAGAGATACGTAGCTGAATTTTTTACTGTGATCTAAAAGATTGAAATATGTTATTATCCCTCAAAGTAAAGAAGCGTGATTTGGTAAAATTGATGTCGATTAATGGTTTATCAGTTTTAATGATGCAATGTGAAATAATTAATAGACAACTATTGATCGATGCACTTATGTTTATTAAGCGTATTTTGTGCAGTTCTCGCTTTATGTTACAAAGTGTTAAAGCACTCATGAACTTTCCTTTTTCCTTTGTCGTACTTATATTGGATCTCGTACATGTTCGACTGCCCTCTTATGCTATAACTAGATGAACTTTGCTGTTTTATACTGTATTGGTACGTGTGCTTTATGATCGATATGTAATCTAACATTTGTGGATATAATACCATTGAAAGAGTTCGAAGATTCGCAGACAGTTACTCTATCATTTCAAGGCAATAGCCCCCATCGCCGAGCGCCTGACAATGTTCAACCAACTACCATCAAAGTAATGCAGTGACGTTTATCAGGGTTTTCCCCGCCATTTCACTTTGTCATAAATCTATTGTGCCTGTGGTATTATCATTTTCCTGCACGCCTCAGAAGATGACAGAAAAGGTTAAACCAGCTAGCAAAAACTATTCCACTTTATAGCTTCTCCTTTCCCCTTTCTTCCTCTTTTCTTTGTAACATGTGTTCCTCACAAAATGACAGTGCAAGAACCTTTACCTCTTTACGAAGTTCCCAACTTAAGGATTTCTTGTAGAGATTTTGCGACTGATCTTAAAGACTTTCTGATTATCGCCTTTGGGCGAGTTTTGTACAGTTTTGCAGCATGGATGATTAAACGATACTTCGCTATACCAAGATACCTGGTTCACATTACCGACAATGGTAACACTAACCAGAACAGTCTTGCTAGTATATACGTCTGCTAGCATAATGTGAACCATGTAAGTAACCTTGGGAATTAACTTACAAACTTTCAATTTGTTGTTCATCTTTATTTTAATTTCACAGTTGCTTAACTGAGCTATTCATAAGAAAACTACCAAATTTGAATTAAATTAACATTTCTTAAGCAATTAGCATTTTATGATATTCGATATGAAAAATAATTGCGAATTTAATTTACCACATTAAACACGTGTAAGTTTAGGGCATTCAATCTTGCTTTAAGACATAATAAACCTTTTACTGAGAGACACAAGGCTCTCAGTGTATGTAGTTACAATAAGTATTTATTCTAACTTAGGCTCTTAAACAATTAGCATTTTGTAGGATTTTGGGCTATATTTTGGCCACGCATGTCAAATTTCATTGAACTTGGTAAATAATATATATATATGTAATGCTGGTGCAAGACTTTAATGTCACAATACCCTTATGAGAAAAAAAAAAAAAAAAAAAAAAAAAAAAGAAATATATATATATATATAAGCAAGAATTTAAACGCCCACACCTCTAGTGATGAATATTTAAAATAGCTGCCGATTGGCAGTGAGGGCGGCCTTTTATGCCAGTTGTGCGAAGGTCCGGGGAATCGATTTTGCCCCTCCATTCTCCCAAAAATGAATTTTCATTTTTTGAGCGATTTTAGGTGAAAATTTAGTCCCAATATCGTCCCTTTTATTTCCGAGTGGGATGGCTCAGACGGTAACGTCTAGTGCCGCATTCGGGAGATCGCAGTTTCGATTTCCACGGCTGAGCTTCCTGAGCGTGGAGTTTTTCGGTTTTTTTCCCAGGTTACTCACGCGAATGCTGGGAAGGCTATTGACCTTACATCCCCCGAATCTCTCCCTTTCATTTCATTCTATCTATCCGATCTTTCCAGGTTGTGAGGGTGTTAGCAGGGTTGCCGGTAACATGCGTTGCAGTGGAGTTTGCGCTCTGGAAATACAGTGTTCGGCTAAGGGGAGGCACTGCAGTCGGCTGGACGCCCGCCATGGAATTGATCAGCTGCACCTGGCTGATGGAGCGCTCTCTGTGGCGACCTGGAGGTCAGTCGGACTGAAGAGCTGCCTGCACCGTAGCAGTTCTGTCTGTGCTCCGTTCTGGCCAACTGTAGGATACTTTCATATCATCCTTTCCCCCGGGGTCTGACACACAGTAAGCCATCGGCTGACATGCCGCAATCCCCTCCATAACAGATAAGACAAAACAAGACAAGCACCTTGTATTGTGCAAAAAATAAAAAAGCAAGCGAGGAAAAATTAAGGAGTACAAGCTTGAGCAAATTAGTAACGCTATAAAGACATAAGGTACTTAAATTTCTAATTTCAAAGAACGTGTTGATATCCAGTGTGCTAAAGGCAAGTATCCAATACCCAGATGAGTGGGTTGTCTCAGTTTTTATGGCTCTTTGCTTTAGCCTTCATAAAATTAAGGTAGCTCGTATCGCTTTTATTTGTTTTAGCAATTTAGACTATAAGAGATTAAAACAATATTTCAATACTGTGTGAAATGTTTAACACATGCCGACAGTGATAATTTTCCTGCAATGATAATTGCATTATAATCTCGTGTGGCACTCAACATTTCATCCACTGCTAAAATGTAAATCAGAGTGATTATTTTAATTAAATGCGCACATTTAGCGCTGCTGTGTGAGATCATGTTGGTACCAATGTCAATTGTCTTGCAAATAATGGATATACATAAACTGAAACCAAAACAAGATAGTATAATGAAGATATTGTAATGGACGTTTAAAGTGCAGTGCCTAAAATGTCTTAATTAGTGTTGATACAAGTGTCATTTCAGAAGTGAAATAAAAATATTATAGCAATGGATTAAAACCGGTATTTAGATTGCCAACGAGTACAAACAAACGATAGTTTACAAGAACATGGCGGTCAGTAGCCATTTATGTATAAAGTACGCAAAATAAGGCCTTAGCGGACAAATTAAAAACTTTGAACGAGCCATAACTCAAGTCTAATAAAGCTTTTGCGTCTGTGGTGCGTACAATAGTTGATACTGATAGTGCTAAATTATATTAAATAAGATAAATGTATTATAAGTACAGTATGAATATAAAAGAGTTAGTCATTTGTTGACACATTATCCCAGCCGCCTTAACCATGCGCTATGAACCGCATTACGTCTCCCAGGAACCGTTAACCGTTACAATATAAGATGCGGATGTAGATGGCACTGCTTATTCTGAGCGATTGTTTCTAAATAACAAATCTGTAATTGAAAATATGGAAGAAAATTTCAAGGACATTTCTATGCGAGCCAGAAACATTAAATCGAAGCTGATGCCAGCATGAGAAGGAATATCAATTCTGAACAGCAACAAAGATGTTACCTTAGTTTGTTT
The DNA here is from genome assembly GCA_030765045.1 of Tenodera sinensis. Classification (NCBI taxonomy): domain Eukaryota; kingdom Metazoa; phylum Arthropoda; class Insecta; order Mantodea; family Mantidae; genus Tenodera; species Tenodera sinensis. The sequence continues at coordinate 83,913,095 of CM060968.1, forward strand.
TAAAAATATGAATTACTTTGTGAAACGCTGGTAATGTGTATGATTAAATAGAAAACGATGTTGCCTTGAATTTATGTTTTATATCAAGTATTTTGCTCAAATACCCCATTAAAGTTTGTATAACTGGTTCCTGCCTATGGATTTTGTATATTACGTCTCTAAACTACTAATATTCGACGTGTTAACAGCGGTAAAGCAGCTGTTTTAGAGAGTTTGTACAAAATTAGATTAATGTACATATCCAATAATTTATCGCTGTCTATTCTTAACCGGTTAAAATACTGTTACAAAATTACTACAACTTTTACCATTAATCAATTTCTTTTTTTAACTCCTTCCCGTACAGTGGTACTGACCTCAAAATAACATAAACAATACATTTGTACATCATTCTGATTAACTCTTGCTCACACAAACGTTTACAACTAACATTACAAAATTGCTCAGAGTTACTACACTGCCTCCTTGGCAACGTGGCATTAACCAAGGAGTATCGAATTTATGGCATGCTTCCCACTTGGAAGCTCGACGTATGTACGCCGTATCAACGTCACAATAGGTCAATCACACAGTCAACTGTTGACAATAACATTATATGTCAGAGAAAATAGTTAATAGTTTTACTTATGAAATAGCTGTTCTTAATTATAACTAGGTATATACCTATAGCATGTCGAGGTAACTTGCGAGAGAAAAACAAAACTGAAATGCTCATGTTCAAATATTTTAAATGGCATACCAAAGTAGACTTCAATTTGAAGCCTTAATAATGTAGAATACTGTTATTAGGCATAAAGTGCTGATTTTATTTTTCTTCTGTAATAAGATGATGTACATTTCCCTAACGGTTTCTAAGTTTCATTGCATTTAGTAATAATATTAATAATATTAGTACTCACAGTGAATTCAAAATACATGTAGGCATAATTAGCAGGCTTAGTAGGTGAGCAATCAAAAGAATGAAGTTACACACGCTTTGTCTGTACATCAGACGGACAGAACCGGTTCCCCACACTGTGCCATCAGATACAGTATGAACGCGCATAACTTGATTCCTCTTTAGTGTAACTGACCCACTAAACCTATTAGCATACAAACGACTGAAGTAGATCATATTATTTTAGTAAACATAGAACAAATGAACCTTCAAAATTTAGCTGAGGCTGTTAATCTGCCTGTCACAGTAAACCAGTATTAATTTGTTTTTACAGAGAATTCAGGGGAAATAAAACAGGTAAGCATTCACATTAATTCCCATGCTTCTTTGTCAATTAAAAATGAATGCATTATTGCTACGGTGCTTTATTGGAATATCTGTGTCGAGAACAGAAGCGAATTTAAGCATTTTATTCTCTTTGTTACAAGAGAGCCAATAAACAAAAGAAAGAAATCAGAACGACTTCGATTTGTCGTCGGCTGCCTGCCAGAAAACCAATGGTATTGACTTTTCTTTTTTGGCAACAATGCGTTTTGACGTTTCCTTTTTTACAATCTGGATGGAAAGTTGAACCCAACTGCCAGAGGGAGAAAAACATAAAACTGATAGTCAAACTTGATTAAAATAACATTAAAGTTATCCTATGTAAGCATTTGGTACTAAAGAACCAAACCTTGTTCCCGCACTTCAAATTTGGTAAAAAGATAACGTCCAGTTTTCCCCTTAACCCACAAATAACAAGCGTTATAAACAGTTTTCACGTTGTGCAATATTAGATGTGTTACATTCACACAGTTTTCTCTACCCGTACTTCAAGAAACTTATTTAAAAATCTTGTTCTTATATCTGCTTGATATAAACCGGATAAAAGTTTGTAAAATGCTTTATTATGCATTTTATTAAACATAAAACGAGAATAGGAGAATATAGTAGGCTTAAGATAGTCAAAGCTTTTAAGAACGGATCGCTGTGTAATGGCTTTGAAACTCCAGTTTTTTGCACAGTGAAGACATTCAAAAACGAATAACGACTTCCTATTTTAGAAAAATAATATTTGGAAATCTAAATCAACAACCATAAATATCCCAAAACTATTGATCTCTACAAAAACATTATTTGACATTAACCATGTGTTTTAATAAAATATACATATTTTGCATAGTAAGACTTTGTCTATCTCTTACAGTTTACCAGTTTTACAGAGGGAATTTAGAATGAAGAGAACTTCAAAGGCTACTTCCAGAAAATTCGAGATATACATTACATAGGTTAAGAAAATATTTTAGATAGAAGTATTCTAATCAAAATCGTTAGAGCCATTTTTAGAAAAAAAATTTGGAAAATCGTTCCTTGTAAAAGGTAGTTAGGGTTGGGAGTTTTCCTTGAAAATGTTTGAGTTCCATTCTTGGAAGATGCTGACAGCAATGATCTTCATTCGCTTACAGTGATATTAATCTTTGAGTTGGCGTTGCTTTTAAACATATCATTCAAGTTATATCCATATACCTGCTCTCATTCATACTTCAAAAGTCTAGAGAGGATGGGAAGTAATCGTGGCTAGAGAAAAAACTTTTAACCTCCAGCTAGGAATCGAATCCGGGATTTCTGGATTTGAAGGTTAGCAAGCTAACAATATAGTATTCTTAGCGACATTTAGTTTAGGGGTGTATGTGGTGGCTACTATACGCTAACTTCATTCAAATATGAAAAGAATTAGTTATAATCGTCCTAAAAGGAAAATGTGCTTAAATAAAATGGAGGTTTCACTGTCAGAGAAAAAATACAAAGTGATGGGCCGTTGTGCTGTGTTGCGACCATTAAAGTGTCAAAACTTTGTGGCGTTGGAAACAGCTTGAAATTGCTCATTTTGACAAACTTGTGGTACGAAGTGAAACCAGTTCTCAGCAGCTTGCGAAAAGATAATTTTAAAAAAGGTGTGTGTGTGTGTGTGTGTGTGTGTGTGTGTGTGTGTGTGTGTGTGTGTGTGTGTGTGTGTGTGTGTGTGTGGTGTGTGTGGTGTGTGTGGTGTGTGTGGTGTGTGTGGTGTGTGTGGTGTGTGTGGTGTGTGTGGTGTGTGTGGTGTGTGTGGTGTGTGTGTGTGTGTGTGTGTGTGTGTGTGTGTGTGTGTGTGTGTGTGTGTGTGTGTGTGTGTGTGTGTGTGTGTGTGTGTGTGTGTGTGTGTGTGTGTGTGTGTGTGTGTGTGTGTGTTTTTTTTTTTTTAATGCATGCCCCATTCCATATGAATACTACATGCTTGAATTTATTTATTTACATACAATTTACATTGTATATACATGTACATGTTGGTGATGTTCTATTTGAACATTTACAAAATCATAAATCTGGTACTTATCATATAGTGAAATGCAAATATTGTTATACTTGTAACAGCAGTAGAGTATTGAACTGTGTTTGGACAATGATACTGATTGCAATTTTAGTAAGGAGTAGAAATTATATATATTTGAACTTAAGTCATTCTATTTCTGTGAATTGTATAGCATTAATGAAGTTAACGAAAGGTTGTATGAAATTGTTTCCAAGTTCTTCTTTGTTTATGGGCCAAGTAGCACCTTTACTTTGTATCTTCCTAATCATTGCGTTTCTCTGGTTGTTTAGTATTTTGCATCGAAATATAATGTGGTTTACTGTTTGGTCCTCTTCTTCACATTTGCACATTGGGTTATCTAAAAATCCAAACCTGTGGCGATATGCTCTTAGCTTTCCATGTCCTGTTATCATTGCTGTGAACTCCGGAGATATTGGTAACCGTTGCTTTAATCTTCTTCTCACGGATGGGAAATATTCTTTGGTTACTGCTCCTTTCGTTGATGCTGTCCATTGTTGTTGCCATTCTTCGAGTGCAGTTTCTTTCTCTCTAGTTACTATTGCTTCTTTTGATACTTTGTCATATATTATTTCAGTGTCTTCCGCGGCAGCTTGTTTTGCTAGTCTGTCCACAAGTTCATTTCCGTGTATTCCCGCATGTCCTTTCACCCAGCCGAAATGTAGTGTCCACTTTGATTTTGAAAGTTCAAGGATTTTGGTTTTGATTGCTTCTATCAGCTGGTTATGTTTCATGTTGTTCCTGAGCAGATCTAGAGTTATCTTACTGTCTGTGAATAATGCAGCTCGTTTTTCATCGCATTCTCCATATCCAAGCTCATCTAGTTTTTTAAGTGCTTTTAATATTGCCAGTTGTTCAGCCTGGTTATTCGTGCATCGTGGATGCAACTTGTGTGTGTGTGTGTGTGTGTGTGTGTGTGCGCGCGCGCGCGCGTGCGTCTTTTGAGCTATGTATGAAAATACAAAATAAATAGTTTTGTCTATTAACCACAAGTGCAAAAATTTCGAATTCAGTGTGCTATGAAATGTTTTGTAAATTCTCGTGTGCCGATGAATTTGCAAGAGTTCTACCTCCAGTTAATCGAAAAGTTATAACAGCATTTCTTCAAATCGACAAAGGAAACTCAACAGTTGTAAAGTTTTCCACGATAATGGGTTTAACTGCCATGAATTGATCTAAATAATGATCCTGTAAAATACGAAGATAAATTTAAACGTTAAATCTCTTGGTTTACCATACATAAGCACAAGCAACACCATATTGCTACTTATGGACTAAGAAGATCTATATATGTAAAGGCAATTGAAATAGATACGGGCAGATGCAGGAAAAAAAAGAAGAAAGAAAGAAAGAAAGAGAGAAAGAGAGAGAGAAAGAAAGAAAGAAAGTAAGAAAAAGAGAAAGAAAAAGAAAGAAAGAAAAAGAAAGAGAGAAAAAGAAAGAGAGAAAAAGAAAGAAAGAAAAAGAAAGAAAGAAAGAAAGAAAAAGAAAGAAAGAAAAAAAGAAAGAAAGAAAGAAAGAAACTCAGTTAATGGCAGTATGGTCACAATATGAAAGAAACTTTCTAGAGTCAGTAAATGCCATGGGAACAGCTGCAGCAAGAGTTATGTGGAAGTCAGTTGACATCAATAAAGCTAGATAAACAACAGTGCTGGCTGATGGCAATTCTAAGACATTTGATCACCCACATAAATTATCAACGATGTGCCTGATGTGAATATAAAGAATGACTCGATCATGTGGCCAAGAAACTTTAAACTCAATTAAAAGTACAGTAGCCTAATGAAGAGCAAAGGGAGCTATGTCTTCTTCTTCACCTGATTACGTTTGGAGAACTTACGTCCCCTACGACTTACAAGCCAGTGCCTAGGGTCAGGTGCCTGTCGGACAGCAGACGAACCAGTGGACTGGACAGAGTAAAGACCTGGAAGCGGGTGGTCAGCCAAGTACCTGGTAAAAGAGTGAGGAAGCGGATGATATGAAGTAATGATTGCAAAGGCGATGATGGAAAATTTGGTGGAACGAGTGGCGGGGGAAACTGGAGAACCCGCCCAAATGCTGCTTCGTCCATCACGAATGCCAAATGCGGGTCCTTGCCATCGAGCCCGGATCGCTCGGCCACGACACCGCGGGAGTATCTCTAGAAGCTAAAAAGTCACACAGCCTAAGCAAGAAACTATAATAAAGCTGTCAAATAAATACGCAGGAGACCTTCATGTCCGCCAATCAGAAGCCTCAACATTTTAAATACGCAGGAATAACAATTCATGGTACTCCACAACCGAATAATAATAAAAAAAAACTCCTTTAAACGCAGAGGTAGTTCAAAAAATCTGACGTGTTGCACTCACATGACTTTCTCTACTCTTGTACTAACTATTCTTACAAACTCTTATTCCTATATCTTCTTCGTGTTAGTTGAGATAAACATTTGTGCAAATTATCTTATTATATTAGAATACAGCAGGCTTTGTGCGATAGTCAAGTCTTTAAACCTTTGAGATTACGTTCTCTTTGCACATTTAACATATAAAAAAATGAACAATGATGTTCTATTTCACGAAAGTTTTTAAGTTTGCCGAAACTCAGACATAACAAGGAATATCTCCAAAATTGTTCACCCTAAAAGAAAATTTAGTTGGACATAAATTGTGTATTTTGGCAAGATCTACATTTTTTGTATTGTATGATTTGGTCTATCTCTAACAGTTTACAGTTATACAAAAGTCGTCTAGAGTAAATACGACTACAGAGGCTATAGCCAGAAAATTCAAAATACACATTTAATTTGTCATAAAAATATCTCAAACATACGACATTTTAGTCAAAATCTTTAGAACCATTTTCAAGAAAATCAAAATTCTCATGTAAAGTGTAGTTGAGAGTGGGGTTATTTTTCAAAATCTTCGTGTGGTATCCTTGAAAGACAAACTTAAACACCAACTTTGGTGTTAACCTACTTTTCGTTTTTGAGTTATGCTGTCCATAGGCTGACAGACACACAGACCTTTTTCTAAAAATGTTTTTTTTTTGGGGGGGGAGGGGGGTCTCAAAACATATTTTCGGTGAAATCTCGACATCGAATTTTTGGGTGGAATGCAACACTTCTCTTACTTACCAGTAGAGAAGGGAAAAAGTATCGTGAATGAGAGACTGACAGTTTCAACGTTGCATATAGGTTAAAACTGAAAGTGCAACTGACAGCTTTGACACTTAATTTAGTCAAGGTATCTGACGGGAGCTTTTATTTTCAAGAAGGAATTGGGGACTGCACCAAATTCAGGTATAGATGAATTTTATATGGGGTGTGAGGCAGCCTAAAGGTGAAACAAAACATGACAGGCACTTTCAGCATCAGGCCAGGGACAAACGTCGATTACAGCAGTGCGGTCACCCTGTCCAGCGGAAAAATCAGCTTAAGGCAACAAAAACTAAACTGGGAGCCAGGAAACAAGCAGCACATGCAAGCTACTGGACAGTATTTTGCTTCATATTTCAATTTTCAAATTACGTTTCCTTCAAAATACTTCGTCAGAATCTTTTCATATTGAAATTAATCCTCCAAATGCATATTTACATTTATCCTGATGCTTTTGACGCTGCTGGAGAAGTATTGAGCGAAGAATGTAACATATATAAGCAGTTTCATTATTGCTTACATAGTGCATAGAAATTTGGTGAAATTATGAAGTTTCTGAACATAATCCCACTAATACGATAGTTCTCTTTGTGACAATTTGTTATTCTCTCTGGATTCTGCTTCCGGGAGTTCTGCTTTAACCTCTCCAACTTCCCTCTTGTTATTTGGGTTTTTTATACAATCAGTATTGATTCCACAATTATATATTTACACGAATATTCTACTCATGCCGGATTGGTCGTAGCATTATCGCTTTGGCTCTATTACCTTCTCCTTGCGGTTCCGCCAATCTAAATATTTTCTTAAATCTGAAGTAAAATTAGCGGGCCATTCAAAAACGGCAGACAAAAGATTTGGCGAATGTTCCAGTGAGGATATTTCAATTGAAGAGGTGAAGGCGATACAAGGAATTAATCACACTAATAATAATGATGATGATGATAATGATAATAATAAATAATAATAATAATAATAATAATAATAATAATAATAATAATAATAATAATAATAATAATAATAATAATAATAATAATAATAATAATAATAATAATAATAATAATAATAATAATAATAATAATAATAATAATAATAATAATAATAATAATAATAATAATAATAATAATAATAATAATAATAATAATAATAATAATAATAATAATAATAATAATAATAATAATAATAATAATAATAATAATAATAATAATCATATATTAATGCAATTAACGTTCTCTCACACAATAGCCGTGTGTAGGACAGGATTGGGAAAGGTAGAGTGAGACTGAAAAATTCATTGCCATTCACTGCTATTGTGTGAAGGGACATTCATTACAGAAACCTCACAGCTTTATCGGCCGCAAAGGTTTAATCAAAGGCAGTTTGAGGCATTATTAGACGGCGGAAAGTACTGTTGCTTCATACTGTATTATCAACGTGTGACCGACAAAAGGACTAACTCGGTTTCAAAATTGTCTCATTTACGATTGGCAAATCCTGTTTCAAGGGTCACAGCAACGTGTAGCAAAATAAATAATTGCTTCAATGTGATAGAAGTAAACGGAAAAATATTTGTAATCAGCACTGTAAAATTAGAAAAACTAAAACACCAAAAAATTGTTTTCAAAATGTAGGGTACTGTATAATCAGTGAAACAAAATAAATTCATGGCCAGTTAGCTGATATTTTCACGTATTAAATAAGAAGGTAGAAAGAAGTTACAGCATCACTAATAGGTAATTAGAGTTTGCTCTAGTTAAGAATGAGATACCTAATGTCTGTCGTCAGTGTGTTATCTGTGAGGTGAGAGAAAAGCTGTAGAAACCAGTGCAAGACGACATATTCACACTTGAGTGAGCGCCGCAGAATTACGCTTTGGGAGTAATTCATGCGAAATAAGTGGGCTCCTCTTCGAACCAGCATTGCTGTGTCCCCAACACACTATCTCAAGTAATAACGTCGACCTTTTCAAGGCGATATTGAAATTGTCATTTAGTGATATATTTCGCCAAGAAGTAAGAGACAATTACTACTTTCTATGACACTTACCTACAGCACATTCCAATAAAACATTCAATATGGACACATCGATTGAAATACACGTTTTGAGGTCCCCTGAATTAAACATATAAATAGCCAATGAATAGTATAATTCAAAAGTTCGGTTAAATGCTAAACTTGGCATTTATGTTCAGCATCCTCCAAGAATGCACTACGAGGGTTTTCAGAATTATCTCCCCATCCCTAATACGCTTTAAATTGAACAAGTTTCGTTGATGTATAGGTGTATTGAATCGTATGTCAATAGACTCTGAAGTAAGAATAATAAGGGTAATTTCGACGTAAACAATTAAGAGAATGTTAGAAAAACTACAGAAAAGAGTAGGAATTGGAAGGGTAATTAATACATTTTAATTATCTATTAGACTAGTAGGAGGTTTTCTAGTAAGATCCATATGTTTGTCCTCTTTATTCTTAGTGACATTTGTGTAGTTGATAAATCGCTAGATACGGGTCAAAATCTTAGCAGGTGTTACGCAGACGTTCTTTGTTATTATTTGAATATTCAAATATTTATAGTTTTCTCAAGTAGAGAGTCTTTGTTTATTTTACCTTATAGTCATGTAACGAATTAGAAAGTCATCACATAGCATTACATTTTTAAAAATCGATTACTGCTCTACATTTGTCTGCGAACATCCTGTGAAGTCCTCTTTATTCTGAGGGACTTTTTTTTAATTGGTAAACCACAAGAGACAAAACAATCTTACTAAAAAAACATGTAGATCTCGTTTAATTTTTGTGACGTAAACCATTATCCACAAATGGCTTGTTGTACGTTGGAGTTACCAAATACAATTTGTTTTTGAACTGGAAAGTCAATATTTGTTTTTCCTTGTGGTTACGCAAAGAATAACGGAATTTCAGAGACATCAACTTTTTAAAAAGTTGACCATCGCGTTAGTATATTACATTCTTGTTACACTTACAAAGCTTATGCAGTACAGGTTTATTTTAACTGAAATAAATCACAGATTATGCTCCTATGTGAATAGTTTGTAGAATAATGGTTGGAGGAATTCAAATGAATTCCACACATCAAATTTTCAATGTCGAGCAGATAATTTGAAAATTTAAATATACGAGAAGAAAGGCGCTTTCGCAATGATAAAGCACTACAGTTAATAACTAAACTCAATAGAGTTTAAAGGTGTTAATTCAACCAGCTTTAAAATTAAGAATATAAAGGAAGAAATAGTAGGAAAAGAAGTCAGATGTTAATATTCTAAAGATGCTGTATAACTAGGTTTAATATACAGTGTGAATGTAAGAAAGAAACCAAAATATCCACTTGTACTTTCTCATAGTTGGTAGAACGTACTATGTATCATTTTGGGAAAGTTTCTGGGCGATACATGAGCAAAATTTTCAAGAGAATTTGGTATATAACCCCAAAATGTTTGGAAAGGGTACAAAGCTTAGTTGGGTGTTAATATCATTCAAAGTTCTTATGTACTGCTCACTTGGGTATTAAAAAGGTTGGAACAGAAATAACCAGTTTTTTCCGAAAGAGTTGTAGCAACTTCCTTGTTATGCTTAAGATGAAATACTTATTTGCGTTTGTAAGTAAGTTCCGATGAGCAATATTTTTGCTACTAAAATCCCAAACAGTTGTTTAGGCTATTTGTAATACGTTATCACTCCAACAGACACACTAAGTTACAATTTCACTGAACCAATAGCTCTTAATTACCTTATCAGAAACAAGCTCGATGCAAAACCGTTGGAACTGCCAGAAGGTCACTGCGCTTTGAGAGAAAGCACGGGGATATGGCTGCGAACAATGAGGACTTTGAATTGTTACGCGTCCGCACTGGAATCTTATCTACCTCGTACTAATGTTCATCTCCCGAAGCACGGGGTCTCCCGAGTGGGCCGACGCAGGCGCCAAGTACGCAGTGTTTTGTGTATCGCCTCCTCCTCGACCCCACTCTCCAGTTGCCATGGCAACCTGCACCGGCGCTTTGGACCACCCCGACTTCTCCGACTTTCCGGTACAATAACGCCGCTTCCACTTGCTTATGTGGTTACTATCCTAGAGGGGTGTCAAAATCACTTGTGGGGGAGAAATGTGCACACTACTTTGTAGGGTTACTTATCTAGTACATCGCGGGCAAACTATTTTGTGAATGACAACTTCAAAATGAATGCTTTCAACAGCATCAAATCTCGGATATTCTGTAACTTCCTGGTTGATAAGATTGTTACCATTAAAACTTACGAAACTGCATCATACATTTTCAAATAGTAATAGTATCTATAGCCCTAAAAACAGGTTGTGGTTCTTGGCGCCCTTAACCATAACTTTCTTCCTTTTACCAAACTGCTATTGTCGTTATGACGTTACAGAATACCAAATAGCGCGTAGCAACTGTTAGCTAATCCCCTAATGCATGAACTGTTTTCCTACACATACCACTTTCTATAATTCCTAAACCGGCTTATATGGTTTATAGAAGCGCTTCAAATAGCCATGCTCGTTAATGTGAGATGAAACGGGCTGGCGATCCATTCAAAACCAAACCTCATGATTTCGAATTCCAGTGAGTGCTGTGACATATGCCTTTGGTGAAAGATTGGGGGGGGGGGGGGAGCCCTCATGTAAAACAACTGCTGTGATGGTACCCATAGATATGGCTGGGTTACATACGGTTAAAATTGTATGAATTTTGCTGTTAATTCGTTAAAATAAATGTGTTTACGACATAAAAAGCTATAAAACTTCTATCTTATTGTTAAAGTCAATATAATATGAAAATGACTGTGTGCTGTAAATCTACGATGAGAACCACCGACATTGCCTCCCTTCCGAAGCAGGCCATGCTACGGATTTTTATGCTCGAAAAACAAAACTGTCGCCTTCTGCTGAGTTTGAACCCGTGAATCGGAAATATTACCTCTAGACCAAAGAGGACGTCACTTGCATTATTAACTACTATATTAGATATAAAGCTCATCTCTCAGAACTTCAGTAAGGATTTACTAACTTGCCTGGACCAATTTTTCTGCATACGATTCCATATTATTAATTCAATTTGGTTCTACATCAATACGTTGCACTGAACGGAGCGAATGAGAATAAGCCCCTTGTAATTGTAGTAATGTAGGAGGACACCTCGACACACAGTGACCCCGACATAGTTTTATTGTGGGCTACCACTCCCTCATGGGAAAGGGATGAGGCGATGTGAGACCACAGGCTTGTCAGAGAACGGAGCCAGCGAAGTCCAGAGACGCACAGAAGTCCCTAATGGTTATAGAGATGGTCACCTGGAGGACGACCGATGTAGGTGCGCCACCCAATGAAACGATCCTTGCTGCTCGGGCAGCAACTTCAGGAGGGATTAGGGAAGGACAGTTTGCGGGACGCAAGCATCTGTGTTATCTGTCCACACCCTCGAAACATACCGCGCTACCAACTAACTTGAAAGATGAAAAAGAAGAGAAATGAGAAATTAAGGGAAAGGAATCCGTGGAGAAGAGAATTCACTCCAGTGTTCGCCTAATGAGAAAGGAAAGCCACAGTAAAAGGCAAATCAGAGTGAGCGGTCGACGGGGATCGCACCCGGGAGCTTCCGAATGCGAGTCGCACACTTTGCCGTGGAGCCACCTCGCTCAGTGATTAAGTTCCTTATAAGAGCGTAGAAATCTGTAATGTTCTATTGTGTATTTTGTTGTATCAGTCAGACGTTCGACTGTATCAATTCCGTTCCATAATACTCGCTGAAACATGAGGCAGTCAGTATTTAAAGCGTGGAGCGTGAACATAATATACGGTGTAATGCTGAATTCCACCCAGTCACACTATACTGATGTGCGTAGAATGTGGCCCAAAATGGAACACAGCTGTTTATGTTGGTACTGACAATTTAGCACTTTTCCAGCATGGCCCGCCTTATATTTCGAGCATAAGTATACCATCTGGATTAACAGGGTATTTTATTAGCTCCAAAATATGGCCGAACAAATGCACAAATCAAAGCAATTATGATCAAACTTTGAATAATACCACTAATGAATTATCTTTATGTTTACATCGTACTGAGAAGCTCCCCACTCCACACCACGATTACACGTTTAAGGACAAAGGCATTCCCTGAATCAATGACAGTACTTGTCTGAAGAATGAATGCAGACGGCCACGAGTTGAAGCTTGCGTAAACACAAACAGATAAGCGGTATTACGTCATTTCCGGTGCATGCTGTACGGTTGGTATTACTGGAATGCAGCTGTTGAGCCTCTTATTCACAGAAGACGGATTTAACGCGCTGTGGATCGTTTAGTTTATTCCTATTTCGTACGCTGTAGTGATGCTTTGATGGTTAGACTGTATAGCGCTATATTCCCTCCTTCTCTGACCACTCTGAACCGTGTCATGTTACACCAGCGACCTCCCTTAACAAATGCTCTCTTTCGCCAGACAGATAATAGCTTGCCGTCCAGGTTAACGACACAACCAAACAATAATTCTTCACCCTTCCTCTACAAGGCTCAATTGTGATGTAATTCGTTTAGCCTTTCCTTTTAAAAGGATCACAATGAATCAGCTTCACAAAAGTGCTATCTGAACCATTCCTTTATTTCACATCGATTACATCATCGTTCACTAGTTCATTTTTGTGTTTGTTTTTCAGCCGAGTCGTATAGAGAACTGATATTAACTGGACGGATTCAAATGTTGGTTACCTGAAGGGGAAATGTTACTGAGGAAAAAATACTATTGTGATTTAGAAAATAGCCCACTTTTTATGGATGCCAGTGAGGAATGTTGTCGAGAGAATTTTATTGACAAGCAAACTCCTTCCACTTTCTATGTACATGGGGGAAATAAAACGAAATGTAGAATCATCGAGTGATTCTTGGCACAAGCCGTTTTCAAGAGACAAAACCACAGGAACAAAGCACTATCTACAAAGGTAATTCGGAAAGTAAGCTCCGAATCGAATTTTGCGCAAACATTGAATCGCGCATGCGCACCGATGCTGTTTGCGTTGGTAGCGCTGCAGCGTACTGTTCACAGTGTCGGTTGAAATATTTAAAACAATCGACGGGCCCGCCGACTGTGCAATACGGTCTGTGATTTGGCTTTTGACAGCAAGGAACGTTTCAGCAGCGGGCATTCGTCGAAAGATCAGTGAAGTGTATGGCCCAAATGCGATGAGTTACAGCAAAATACTTAAATGGGTGAGAGCTTTAAAGGCCGGACGGCAAGTGGCCATAATGAACCGTGATAAGGTCGGCCATCAATGATCATCAGGGAGTGAGGTTTTAGTAAGTATTTCATCAAGTTAATCATGCATCTACAACGGGAAGTGAAAGCGCCGGCGGCCTTGCAATGTTCTTGTAAACAAGTAGGGTGTAAGGCAGTACAGAGTACACCTTGCTTCAAAGGTAGGAATACCACGATTAAGGGATGTTACTAGGTAGCAAATAGCTAATTAATGTTTAGCCATTTTTAATATACAGAAATTTTAGCTAGAAGCATTTTTTTTTTACCCGGACTGTCAGGCCTGAGGATTCCTACAGCACTGACAACTGACTGGCAACCTTTTTATCTGGTACCACATCTCTGATATTTTGGCATTTTTCATAGGTCATTGGTAAATGTTTTGCGTAGTTGTTTCCGAAGGCATATTTCTGTTACTATACTTGTTCATGAAGCCTATGAAACAAGGGTGTGCACTTTGTTTAAAGAAATATCAGCCTTTATTAGCGTATGGTAAAGATCCTCAAAAAATTTGGATTTGTAGTTTGGAGGTTAGCAGGATGAGGGTACATTTTCTGCACTGTGTTTTTCTAATAGAGCAAGATGATTCTTGTGTTTCATAGAGTTGCAGTGCTGTTTAACATGCTGCTTTAAACGTCCTCTAAGCTCTATGTAACAAATCGTACACATGATGGTTTCGCCATTTATGCTGAAATATTCCCCCACAAACAGTGGCAATTGTGACGATGACTTTGATGTTTGAGCCTTCTTTACTTTCGGCATATTGTCTGGGCTCAGTTGCTCTCAATGTCTATATTCAGAGAATAAATATGGTAAATACGACAGTTGTATGAAACAGACTGTTGTGTATGGTTGGGTGTGTCGTTTCCTCAACCCAAATGCTACCGTTTTGCAGCTATCTATGATGGTTTGATGTGTGTAAAACATCGTTCCTTACTTTACAAATTACCCTCGTATGCAACACTGTATGATTTAAACCAATTTCGTTAAAAATACAGAAAGGAAGACTTAATCTAATATTGCACATTAAATATTTTAAGGTAAAGTTTGTAAATTCGCTACTCTTAGATTTCATAAACCCATTACATATGCAGAAAGGCCATGTTTAACAAGGGTAAAGTCTCTATGTTTTTCTTTTGTATTTATCTTCACATCAGACGAGGAATACATTATGGATCGTATTGAATCTGTAATAGTAAAAGGTGCTTCGTAATATTCATAGAGCTGAGGGGTTGTAAAATATAAACCTAGTAACTAAATTAAACTGGCATCTCGGGCACTGCCAGTATATCAGGAAGCAGTGTTCAAGAACATTTATGAGAAAAGTAAGTTACCTGCTGTCTGCACAGACACTTACATATAAATTAGGTCACTCCAAATGCACATGTTGAAAGCTAATGTAGCTTCAGATATCTGAGGAAGAGAGCAAATACTCGATGACCTAATTGACAGGAGACTGGAAGCGAGTTGAGCACTTACCTTCAGCAGAGAACCTTTCAGCTCTGTTCCACCTGCAAATGGCGGTTTCTGTTATTTCAGAGTAGAGTAATCTATAACTTGATTAGGTTAGGTTGTTCGTGTGAAATACACGGCACTGAATTAGCTGAGTAATTAAAACCGTTGTAGCGTTTAGATAACACTAGATGCTTTGGTACCTGTGACAGACACTTCCTTAGGCTAGCATAATAATTACAGAAGCGAACAGGAGTGTAAAATGATTACTCTCATGTTTTAATGTTGTACCTTGCCTTTAGCATGAATCTGACAACATGTTTCACTTTGCGTTACCAAGTTATACCCTTTACCTTTTACAAATGTTTGCTTTCCATTTACGTATGCCTTATTAACCCAAACATTGAAGCTCCCTTCAATAATGCTCTTTTGGAGGCCTAGGGTTACCGTCTGTTCCGATGTTTTTCGGCGTCGTCTCTACTTTTTTGTAACTGTCCCGGTTCTGTCTCGACTGTAAGAGCAGTCAAGCCAAGCGAGTCTTATGATTGAATAATCTAACGGTTTTGTGTTAAGTAATGTTGGTAATAATGTTAGTGATATCTATTTTGTTTTTATTTAAAATTCTGCAGTTGGTCCTCTTAATAACTGATTAACTTTAGAATTACCAACTTGCAAAAATGGGCCCCTAAATTATTCAAAATAATAACATTTGTGTTCTCCGTTTTTGTCAGTAATACGTATTGCATAGAGCAGAGGAAGCCATCTTCAAGCATGGTAACGTATTGAAACGAAGCGCAAGACTATCAGTTAGTGTGACGTCAGACGTGAATACGGAACTGGATGATTCAGTCAGGTGTAGCGCTCTCGATGACAATAACATGGCCAGTACAAGTAAAACAGAGTAGGCAGTATTCGTGACTAATTCTGTTACTAAATTAGCAAAGTTGAAATCCCGAAGTACCTTGTCAGATCACAACCTAACATACAGTATTCGATTACAAATTTCCCAGACATTACGTCATAATAATGACAAACTGTTAAAGAGAAACGAAACGATACATCAGATGCCTCAGGAAACGATGGAAATATTGATAAACTGTGAAGACGGAACAAGTGGAAACGCCTTCTCCTTGAGCTACAGAAGAAGGCATGAGTGTCCTTCACATAAACCCGAATTGTTATACATTTTCTCATAACATAGGACTGAACTGTAATTCTTTATAATCTGTGACTAATTGCATAATTAAAACAGTCAGGATTAATATTACAACACTCAGTTGCATCATTAATACCAGATGTTTCCTGTCTTTCCTATATTGCTGCATCCTGCATGCCTTAAACCTTTTTCTCTTCTCCTGCGATAGCAGTACAGAGAGTGTGACGTCACACGCTGAGCTCTTCTTCAGTGCGAAGGACGTTCAGCTGTGTAGCTGACGTCACACCGGCAATACTTGTCCTCCTCTGCTACATCAAGTTTTTTTTTTAATGAATAACTTATGGACAACAGAAATAAACTTTAAATAAAACCCTGAAAAGTGATCTCCTAGTTAATCTGCTGGTTAGTAAGCTATAATATGACTTGTTTAGAATTTCGTAAACATTTACTCTAATAGTAGGAACTTCTAATAATCATTATAATATGTAATCATATAAGAAGCGCATTTGTAAGGTACAAGCCCACGATTTGTACAAGCGATCATGTATATAGATAAACAATTTCAATACTTTCAGAATCGTTTAATATAATAGTTGCAGTTTATTTTTATTTGAAACTAGCTGATGTACCCGGCGTTGCCTGTGGTTTGACGATTTATCCCTAAAACTTTCAAACTTAGCTCAACTGCCTTGTGTTTCTTTGAGGCGCATTCTGTAGTCCATTTGACACATTAAAGTAAACCACACTGGATCATAACAGTCAAACTAATTTGACGATTACCCGCTGACATAGAAAATGCGCTGTCAATTTCCTTGCTTTCCGCCCGAGAATGGTTAATTAAAACTCCTAGAATAATATAAGGAATGAAACATAAATTAAATAAATAAATAAAAACACCTTGAAGACACTGTGGAAGAAAAGTGAGTAGAGAAAACCATCTGAATGTAATACGTTACATTTTAAATTCGATAATATAGAAAAGTGAATTAATTGTCTGCAGAAAAGCGAGAAGAGAAATACATGGGAATATGCTACGTAAAAGGAAAGTGAGTTAGGAAGACCATGTGAATGTAATACGTTGTATAGTGGAATAAGGAAACATATAGACGTATAGATTTTCAAATTTTCATCGCATTCGAAAGAGTGGGGATGAATATTACTGCAGCCGCTAATGGCGCATTCTCAATATATTTCTCAACAATGTCTAGACAAGTAAGATAACCACCTTGAAGTTAAATAACAAAGGAAACTATTGTCGTTTACTCGATATACTTTGTGCACGCTAATTTTATTGCGGTAAAGGATGTTTTCAACAACACATTAGTGTAAAGTGGTCAGACTTTGACTTTTTCAGTCCCATCCTTTTTTAAAAAGTATCCAGGGACGTCAAAAGTGGTAATGACTATTCGACATGCAACAATAATCCATAGTATCATCTCAATGCACAAAGATGTTAAGTGTTTAGCACTTACATGACTTTCTCTACTCTTGTACTAAGTTATCTTATAAATGCTTATTCCTTTGTCTACTTCAAGTGAATCAAGATCAACATTTGCAGAAGTTATATCATTGCTAGTTTTCTTGTAGGTGCAAGGGGAATTTGGGAATACAGTAAGCGTTGAGCGATAGCTTGAAAGCTGGTCGCCATGTCATGGTTTTGAAATTCCATTCTTTTTGTGTGCCCAAGAATTTAAAAAAAAAAAACAACAACACTTAAACAAATGTTAGGACAATCCAAACAAATAAGAAGCAATATCTCGAAAACGGTTCGCTCTCTAAAAATGTATTTGACATAAACTGTGTGTTTTAAGCAAATGTAAGATTTAAACTATCTTTTATGCTTTACTAATGGTGCAAAATTCAACCAAATGAAGAGAACTCATAACACTCCCAGGAAAATATGTTAAACACGTACTATTTTAATCAAAATCGTTTGAGCAGTTTTTGAGAAAATAAACATTTTCGGAAGATGTTCCCTATAAAGGATAGCCTGAGGTGGGGAAATTTGCTTTTGAAAATCTTCGTGTCACATCCTCTGAGCTTAAGAACCAAGTTTGGTTTTTGTATTTAACCGACTTTTGATTGTTTAGTTATGCTGCTCGCGCGCGCGCGTACAAACACACGCACGCACGCACGCACACACACATCTTTTTCTAAACGCTTTTTTTAATTCAGGGAATCTCAAAACATGTATTTCTCGGTATTGAACATTTTAGTGGAAAACAATATTTCCCCTACTAACTATACGTAGAAGAGGAAGTAAAAATACGGTTGATATTATCGGTATTCTCCTGAAACACTGTGCCAATTAATTAAACGCAATATCTCTGCTTCATATGAATAATCCCAACAATATTTAATCCTATAGTGCTTGAGAAATCAAGATGACAATATGGATTATTGTGCCATTAAAATTTAGCTTATAGGCATTGTAGCACCGGCCGGCAGGTACATCAAAGCACGCTCAGGGTTAAGGTAAGTTTGCAAAGCCTCGACTGCCGGATTATTTTACAGCTAGGAAACGGTCAATTTCGAGAAAGATCCGCGCTACGTTATACTTGCTACATCAGAAAGCGAGACGAGGGACGTGAGTGTTAAACTGGACAACTGATATCAGTGTGTGTGCGTGTGTGTGCGCGCGTGCGTGTGCGTGTGCGTGTGCGTGTGCGTGTGTGTGTGTGTGTGTGTGTGTGTGTGTGTGTGTGTGTGTGTGTGTGTGTGTGTGTGTGTGTGTGTGTACAGTACTCCTGGAGAGAACTGTATGTGTCGACAGAGCCGTTTGATACATTGATACGTCGCGTTGAAGTGAAGCAGTTCTAGTGAGTGTTGAGTGATTGTATCGTCAAAGCCAACAGTTTGTGAGACAGAGAGAGAACTGAAAGACCGAAAATTATATGTCAAGGTTTCAAGAACACCGAGCTGTAAGCTCACAAATAACTGAAGGTTGTGCTAACGGCAGTAAAAGAGAACTGTTTCGTGCTTCAGTTTTAGAAGAAAAAGTAAAGTGACAGAAAAAGTAACTGAATTTTGTTTTTTGTCACAGTATGTCAAATATGAGATTGTGTCTGCTGTGCTTAATTTTAAAAGTATAACAAATGTGTATTTGAATATACACTGTCCACTTATTGGTATCATTGAAAAATGCAGCATAGTAATCTAGGATAATTAATATGCAAAAAATAACAAACAAGCTTACTGTGGCTAACAGGTTTTAGTGTCTAAAACACGGTTTCAATTTTATTATGTAAAACATTTTACAGTAAAACTAGACATCTGGAATGGTATCCATACAATCAATTCCAAACATTTTTGTGGTTGCGCTTCCTATTTGTCACAAATTATGAAAATTGTAAAAGTAATTTCTGTGAGGCACAACACAGAGGCATGTTGAGGGTTTCCTCCGGGTTCTCCGGTTTCCCCCGCCATCTAATTCCACCGGTGCTCCATCTACATTCCATATATCATCAGTGTCGTCGCCTGCGGTGCCGTATGCAGTAAGTGTGGCATTGCATCATAGGTTCGTTTCACGCCACGTGTGCCATCAGTAGATGGTGCGAGAACTGGCGCATGTCTATTAACGACACGCTCAATCATTCCATGATTGGAGCTCGTAGCGTCTACACCTCGATTCTGCGGGACCATTGGGAGCTTGGAGTGCTTGATCCTCTCTTCAGGGGCATAAGCGGGAGAACGACCGCGGCGACGTGGTGGTGGAGCAAAAAACTACGCACCTAGTCAGGTGACAGCACAGTTTCGCGGCACGCTTCAAGACGTTTGACTGCAAACGGTAGCGTGTCGCACCAATCATCACTTGCGCTTCTTCGACATCGATCCTGCTCTCGGAGGGGTGCGTGCTGGTACATAGCGGAGCCACCACTGGTTTCCTATCATCCTTTCTCTTCCTCTGACTCAGAGGCAGATATGGAAACTGACACCGAGGGCTTCACTGAGGTGAAGGGACGCCGGAACAGGCGTAACTCCACGGGATCTCAGCAGCAACAACCACAGGATACAACCCAACCCCCAACCAAAGGGGAGGAGAAAATACCGCCAATAGTAGCGGATGCTTTCAAGGAGCATACAAAAACCATGCGGCTCCTAGCTTCGCGCCTGAAAAGACGCTTTGAGGCAATAAGGAGGCCACGGAAAGTAAACATCAAGACCTCCTCACTCGAGGATTTTGAGGCAGCCAAGGCTGTACTTCGGGAATTAAAAATCCCGTTTTGCAGTTATTCGCCCACACGTCCTCACGTGGAAAGGCGAATAATCAGAGGCCTTGCCTCCGACTGCTCTACCGAGGAAGTCAGGCTGGCACTCCTCGAAGAACATGACATTACAGCAACAGTGGCCCAGTTGAAGAAGACTATTGTCTCCGACAGTGGACCTGAAAAGGTGCCCATGCCACTGTTTCTGGTCGTGGTGGACAAAGTGCGCGACCAACAAGTTCAGCCAATCGACACTGTGCGTCACCTAATCTACACTGCCGTAAAGGTGGAACGCTTTTACGGCAAGGAGGGTCCCGTGCAGTGTCGCAATTGCCTGGGATTTCACCATTCCAGCATGGCATGTGAGCGCCCGCTTGCATGTCTGCGATGTGGTGGAACCCACAGAGTGCAGGACTGCCCTAAGCCGGATACGGACAGGGAATGTGTCAACTGCAAAGGCGCGCACTGCAGTGTCTACAAAGGATGCGCGACGCGCCTGAAAATTATAGATAGCCGTCGCAAGGGACGCGCGGAAGCGGCAGAGGTCCGCCCCGGCGTTTCCTTCTCTCACGCCCTTAATAGGACAGAAAAGACACTGGCCCAGGCCAAGGCCCAGGCAATAGTACCTGCCCCTGCCACGACTGAAGTCTCGGCACCACCTCCAGGCCATACAGAGGAGTCTGTTGTGGCCAATGCTCCTCCTAAACCTAAGCGGCGAAGGAAACACAAGAGCAAGCGTCAAGCCGCGGAGAGAGCAAGCACAGCTCCTCAACAGCCTCCCAAGGCGCCGGCAGAGCAGTCCACTGAGGCAGCTCTGGCACCAAGGGATACTGCTGTTACAGCCGGCCCACAGGTGGCACCTGTGGTCCCCACTGTACCCATGACCCCCTTGCATTAGGGGGAACGCTCTCGCAGGCGGACCTGGAGGAATTTCAGGACCTAACCCTGTGGTTCAACAACATAATAAACCGAATCTTGCCTGCACTTCGGAAATTCAAGCTGCAATACGAAAGCCCTAACCTGAGCCCCATGCAGAAGCATGCCCTACTGGTCCAAACCTTGGCCCAGCTGTTCCCTAACTCAGCCAAGTAATGGCCTCCAGACTTGTCCGGAGACCATTCAGGGCTGCGTTCTGGAACGCAAATGGCATAAGGGGCCATTACCCAAGCCTCGTTGAGTTTGTGCAGTCGTATGGAATTAACATTCTGATGGTCTGCGAAACCCACTTGGATGCTGCAACCAACTTCTCGCTGCCGAGTTACGTCACCCATCGGTCTGATCGGGTCGGCCGACCGGGGGGCGGTACAGCCATTTTCATCAAGAACCACATCACTCACACATCCTTCCCTATCCCACCACTACAACACGTGGAGGCCTGTGCCATTAGGCTTGCCATTGGCGGGGTGGACACGGTGTTGGTAGTGGCATACGACCCTCCTGATAACCGCTTCTACGAAGCTGATATTAACACCCTCCTGAACCTGCATCCTGCGGTTTGCATCGCCGGCGACCTCAACGCTAAGCATGCACATTGGCATAGCCGCGCTACCAATGCCAAGGGGCGAGGGCTCTACCGCCTGATCAGCGGTAACCCAAGCATTCTTGCGCATGGACCGAGAGGACCTACGTTCCATCCGGCACGAGGGAGGCCAGATGTGCTCGATATCATGGTCACCAAAAACATTCCTTTTCATCTAGACCTCTCAGCGGTCAATGAATTGGACTCCGACCATGACCCTGTCTTGGTGGATTCCAACATTGACCTGCCAGCTCTGGTCACTCCAGACTGGACATACGAGGTCGACTGGGATGCAGCCATCCATGAACTCAACCAGTCTGTGGACCCGCGTCCGCGTGTCGATTCTATCGATACACTGGAGGCGGCAGCCACGGCATTCTCCCAACACATCCGGGATGTGGTGCGTGCCCACACGCACCGCATTCCATCCGACATACCTAACCCTCGCACCATTCCCATCGAACTCAGACAGTTGCTCAAAGCCAAAGCAACTGTCCGAAGGCTCTGGCAGCGTTTCCGCCATCCCAGGATACAGGCCGTTTACCAGCGGTTCAGGTCCCTGTCACGACGCCTGTTGCGTTTACACCGCAAAACAGCCTGGGAAAACACGATGGCAAACGTAGACCTCACCGAGAAACAACCATGGCGGATAATTAGGTCCCTTAGAAAGGACAAAAACGCACATCAGCATCCTCTACATGGCACTCGCGGGAGACTCTCTTTTGAGCCCCAAGAGAAAGCCACGGCTTTCGCAGACCATCTAGAGTCCCAATTCGAACCCCGGGAAGATGTCCAGGACGAAGACTTTACTGAACTCGTGGAGGCGACGGTAGATTACCTCTATGAGGCACCTCCGCCGCCACGCGCAGAGATCCAAATCCCCTTAGTCACCCCAAGACAGGTGGCTTCTGAAATCAGAAGATTAAAACCTGGCAAATCCCCTGGGCATGATGGCGTCACGGCGCCCATGCTCCAGCACCTTCCCCGAAAGGCCGTAGTCCACCTGACGAGGATTTATAATGCATGTCTGCAGCTTCGTCACTTTCCTACTTGTTGGAAGGAGGCGAGGGTGGTCTGCATTTTGAAGCCCGGCAAGGACCCGGTTTTCCCTTCCAATTACCGTTCCATAAGCCTATTACCCATCGTTTCAAAAATCTTTGAACGATTATTCCTATCCCGCCTCACTCCTCTCTTCGAGGAAAGGCAACTTATCCCGGATCATCAGTTCGGTTTCCGTCATGGACATTCCACTACACTACAGCTGCTGCGGCTGATTGAGAAGGTTGCCCTGGGTTTCCAGGAAAACTTCAAAACAGTCGCGGTGCTTCTGGATGTAGAAAAAGCCTTTGCAACCACATGGCACCAGGGGTTACTGTACAAACTCAGAGAGGCTGAAATCCCTCCCCCCTACCTCATCCTGATTGGTAGCTTCCTTCAGGATCGCTCTTTTCGGGTGCGGGTGGAGGGGAAGTTGTCCTCGGTCAGACCCATAGCGGCTGGAGTTCCGGAGGGTAGCGTGCTATCGCCGTTGCTCTTTGCTGCCTACATGTCTGACCTACCCGTGGAACCGCATACTGTTACGTGTCAGTATGCAGACGATGTCCTCATACCGGCACAAAACAAAAATGTTCGGTACTGTTTCCCTCCACTACAGCGACAGCTCGACGCTATCGGCAGGTGGAGTGAACAGTGGAGAATGGCCATTAGCCCGCAGAAGAGCCAGGCTCTACTACTGGGCAAAGTTCGAAACTGGCGGCCGGGTGTATCCCTGGCAATGCGGCGGAGAAGAATCCCTTGGGTTAACTCTGCCAAATACCTGGGGGTACTACTTGACCGTGGTCTAACCTTCACTCCACATGTCAGAACAAAGGTCGGTCAGGGACATGGCGCCCTGAGACAGCTATACCCCATACTCCAATCAACCATGCCCACATACCTGAAACTACGCTTGTACCGTGCGATCGTCCCGCCTCTGATCCTGTACGGGTGCGAGGTCTGGGGTACGGTGGCTCGTTCCACCATCCGCAGGCTGCAGACCGTGCAGAACAGGGCGCTTAGGATGATCTACGGTACCGACCGTAGGTTTCCATCACACATCCTTCACACTCATTCCGGCATCCCATACATTGTGGACGTAGTGCGGGACAGGACTCGCACAATGTATGACAAACTCACACCTCACCCAAACCAGCTGGTGAACACCCTGGGGCAATATGACCATCGCCTCCCTAGGCGGAGACAGAGCTACCGTCTACCCAAGGACGCCCTTGGCTGGTAGGTACCGCTTTGCCTTCATCATCCTCCACACCTATCACCTATTCCCCTCGGTTTCCTGTCACTGGCACTGCATTGCTCGTCGGCCATGGCTGACGAAGTAATCAGTAGGGAAATGATCGCTTGGATGGCTAGACATCCAAGATCCGACAGATCCCGCCGCCAGTGACAATACAGGAACCCACCCTGCACCATCAGAAAGTACAAAGACAAAAAGCCTGTAACATATACTAACCTATACCACCACACGGGTAAATCCGTATTTAAACGGATAGGTACCGTGGCCACCTTACCATCCGCCTGGGTTAACCCAGACGACTAGTACTCACTCCTGGACACCTGGATGTCTATTAACCCGGAGAAAAGCTCTGCGATTCTCCTGGCCAACACGCTGGCAAACCGGCTCCCGCAGGACCTCGTGCTTCGGCGCCGTCGGATCCCCTGGGTCACTACGGCGAAGTATCTCGGGGTCACGTTGGACCGGCGGCTAACGTATAGGCATCACGTCAGGGGCAAAGTACTACAAGGTCACGCAGCCCTACGGCAGTTGTATCCCATCCTCAGCTCCAAAACCATGCCCATTCGCCTGAAACTCCAGCTGTATCGTGCGATCATCCCGCCTCTGGTCCTGTACGGATGCGAGATCTGGGGAGTGGTGGCAAAGTCCACCTTCATCAGACTCCAGACGTTGCAGAACCGGGCTTTAAGGATGATCTATGACACTGGTTAAAGAGATTTCCTGCCCACACCCTTCACGAACATTCCGGCATCCCGTACATTGTCGACGTGATTAAAACCCGCGCTCGAACAATGTACAACAAACTCCAGAACCACCCTAATCCACTGGTGAACACTCTGGGACAATATGACCAGAGAGAGCCTCGCCGACTACCATCTAAAAAATTGCCGAAGGACATCTTAAGTCCAACGAGCTAATTTTCGAAGATGGGAAAGGCAAAATGAATATCTGTACTTAAAACAGAGTAAAACGCCTAACTCAGATCACCTCTCAGTGAGTGACTGACGGCCAGAACCTGGAGGAAATTAGCGCGTCACCTGATTGACTAACCAGCCTATCAGCATGTATGGGCACTGCCCGTTCATGGACCAATCCCTACCAACCATCCATCTTGCCCCCATAAATACCCCTGATCCCAAACATTCCCAGAGATTAAATCCCTGTAGACCAAAACACCATACTATCGCGCAGGTAAAGCCGTATAACGGCTAGGTACTGCGGTAAAGACACTTCGGGTGGGGGAATAAGCTTCCCCACTCGACTCGAACTGCCTCTGGAGCCTCTGGAAGCCTCGTGCTCTTCCAGTAGCTTCTATTTCCAGGAATGACAATTAGTGACATATAAAATGCAATGCTCTACTTCATTCTTATTAACCTGAAATGCAGGTAACGCTCAAAAGTAATTTCTAGTTCAATTTTACGTTGTCAATGCTGTGTGCATGCAGTCACAACAGCGACGCACTTAGCTGTGACATTCCATCAAGAGCTTCAGGTTGGTCACTTGATGTGAGACAAGTTCTTTTGCATGCTTTGAAGCGTCTAGCGTTTCTAGAACCTTTGGCATACCACAACAAAGTATGTGGAGTCGACGACAAAAGCGGGAAGGAATAGTAGCCAATAAGCCAAGGTAGCTCGACCTCGAAAAACAGAGAAGGAGAGCAGAAAGATTTGCAAACACTCAGGTACTAATCCAAGGAAATCGGCTCGACCAACTAGGGATGTTCTGGAGCAGCATCGTGGACTAAGTTCAAAAAATAGGAAGGCCGGGATAGAGTTTGCAAAGCAACATCGAACTTGGAATTCTATCTATTGATCTAAGGTTTCATGGTATAATAATAGTATATTTAATCTGCACATCCCTCCGGCCTTTAGTTATAAGTGAAGGAAAAAGGTAAAAGTAAATAATTGTTAAGTTATATGTAAAATTAAAAATAAAAAATATAAGGCAAAAAGAGTCCTCCCATTAAAAAAAAATCATAATTGGCTGGAGAGGGCGAAATAAACCCAGAATCCCCTTATAAAAAATAATGAAAAAACTATATGAAATAGATGTGCAACTGTGTTCAACGTTTATGGGTATGCAATGAAATACTGTTTTGTTCTTCAAATCCCAAAATGGTTGTTGTATTCTTGCATATTTCGATATACAAATTACTTTTTAGCTAGGAGAATTGTTCTTTATTTTGTATGTAACATACCTTTCTTTAAACTAAATGCAGTTGTGTACTAAACTGATTATAATTACACATTTTTCAATCATTCACTGACAGTGTTTTATGTTTAACCCCCGTTTTTATATAATTTCAAGTTATGCTTTCTACAAAATACTTTTGAGCGCTACTGTACATCACACTGTTTTTGTTTTTTTTTTCCACACATTCGTATTCAACAATGCTTTTATCAAAGATCATCTTGAAATACTCTAAACAGGAGAGAACCTCCAGTGATGGCGTAATATTCCCTGTCCAAACACGGTAGCGTTTAATTTTGGTAAAATTACACCAGCTTTATCCTGAACCTGATTACCATCAGCAGGCATTCCAGGATTTTCACTGTCAACTGTGTTAGAAATATCAGAGGTGTTTTTATTACAGTTCCTCGCATCCAGTTTGGAGACTGAAAGACATAGAGATCTTATTGTTTTCATATTTGTTGCAATCAAGGAAGCTAATCAAGTCGGTCTGGGTAACTTAGTTAGACGCTTTCCTACTGATCCCAAGATCGCGGGTTCAAATCCGGCCCAGACCGATGGTTTTTAAGTGAACTTAAAAACGACCTCTCCATGTCCATAGATTTACTGGCATGTAAAAGAACTCCTGATGTGATCCTGGCAATAGACAGCGTTATTAAACAACAAAATAATGTTTTTTTAATATTACCAGTAAGCAAGACAAGGAAATTCTGGCTTGTATGTAGTCCATCATTGTTGTTATAACATTCCTCATCGTTGGATTCAGGAGGATTATAATCTTTATAATACCTTTTTTCCGTAAATCAAACTTGGGTTCTTTTCACATGATGCACATATTACGCAATATCTACACTGGTACGATTCGTCCTATACAACAGAAAATATCTCCAGATCTAAAATAAACTACTGTTTTCCAAATATTTTTATTCCCACTGCAGTATGATACACAATGACTTGAATTCTACTCCAACAGCGGTAACAATACAACCAACATGTGAACAATAGATAATGTATCAGAAGATGTCACCAGTAGTTTTTCCAGCACTGTGCATGAAATGGATGCCACCAGACATGGAATATCGATGTAAACTACAGGCGTATATCTTAGTATACAGCGTGCTTAGAGGTTCTAGCTCTAAATTTGTATTTTGTATTTGAATACACAGTGCAATAGAGGGTTAAAACTGCACGAGCAGCTATATGCTCCGGACGTACAGTAGCTACAATGGAAATAGGACAATACAGTAATCTTTAAGCTATAAATTGTGTTTGTTTTTTCTCCACCTTTAGTCAGCTTTTTCCTGTCTTTTCATTTTCATTTTTGTTGCTTTTCTCAATGCTACCTTCTTTATTTATTCTGTCACATACACACACATTTACCCATGCCTGAGGTGGTACTCGAACCCGCGACGTTCTGCGCGGTGGCGTGCCAAAGAAACACTCTTGCGACTACAGCTATGAGGGCCGGCCGTCTTCAAATGTATAAGAAGAAAAACGCATAGCGATTTTCCTCTAGAGAAAAGTATAAGTATTTCAAAATTCAAACAAAGAATATTTCGGTAATAGTTAAAGCTACCGAACATTTTATTTCATACAAATCGTGTGCCTTAAGATAGATACATTTGGTATGAAGTAAGATTTTTGTCTATCTCTTACAGCTTACGAATTATGCATTCAGAAAGAAGAGCACTTCGAAGGCCATTCCGAACAATTTAGGATGTAGATTTCATTTGACATGAAAATATCTTAAATATTTATTTTAATAAGATTTTAAAGCTATTTTGGATAAAAATATGATTTTTCGAAAAAAGAAAGCTCCATCTAAAGCGTACCTTGGGGTGGAGGGAGTTCCTTGCGAATTTTCGTGTAGCATCGTTTAACCGGCATTTCGTTTTTCAGTTATGGTGTTCACTCGCACGTGGACAGACGTTGTTTTAAAAGGCTTTTTTTTTCTTGGGGGGGGGGGGTTGTTTGTTCAGGGAGACTGAAAATATGTAAAATCTTGGTATCGTATTTTTGGGTGGAATATAACACTTCTGTATCCTCCAAGTTCATAATAGGTGTAGAGGTGGAGCACAAACGGAGGGGATTCCATACTGAGCCAATTACTTAGGTTATTGTATCTCAGGCCCCGGGAGGAACGGATGAAATGAAAGAGCTTTACGAACGTGTTGGAAACCGCGTGAGTAGTGCGAGCCAGCGTTAGTGTGTCTAACATGTGCTGGAGGTTCTTCATGTCGACATCAGGGCTCGTCCAGCAGCCAGCTGCCTCATGGGTTTCGACCTAGCACGACAGATGACGTCACCGATCTGTCGAAAACAGCAGTAAATAAATTCCCCACACAGCAGCACCAAACTCGTTCATCGCCAACATGTTCGACCCTAAAAGACCAGGTTGAAATGAAGGTAGAGGGACGGGAAATTGTGGGATGTAATTATCCTTCCCAGCATTTGCCTGGTGAGGCGGCAAAATCCCCGAAAGGACGTATGGGTTAGCAAGGTCAGCCACGACAATCGAATCCAGACCTTCCGAATGCGAGTCTCACACGTTACCGTGGAGCCATCTCGCTCGGTAAATACGTGATAGAGAAAGTAAAAATACACAACATGCGAGAAAGTTAAAAGGGGATAAAGAAGAACTTTGAAACGAGCAAAACGTATCGAGAAGTATGTAACTCAGCACATAAACAATTCTCTTCATTAGAGAAACATGAACATTAAAATGCACAACAGGCTCAGCTGACCTGGTTCTGAAACAACTTCGCTTATTGTAGTTAGGAGTCTGTTACTTTGGAACAAAAAGCGCTGCATGGAAAAGCCAGCAAATCCCTGATGATACAGATAGCTCCAAGGCTTAGATCTGTCGTTGAGTTTTTCTCTACCGTAAAAAGAGAAGGAAGGCGCGTGAAACATACACAATGCTGGCATTGTAACCGTTTCCACAAAGATATATCACCGTTCCACTCGGTTCATGCTGCATCTTCACTGCAGAAGCAAAGGATTCTAATCCAAGGCCCACAATGAAACTAAAGAACACTGTTTGGAATCCAGAAAGAGGAAGGGAGAACCTCCGTGGCACGGTAGTACAAAAGGAGCGCTTGTGTATTTTGAACCACTTCTCGTTCATTCGTCAAGGTGGAACGTTGAAATTTCCTACATTCAATCCTGGAAACATTTCTGCATGCTTTCCCTATTTTACTCTATGTATGTGCGTGACCTATATATGCAATTCTCTAAACACTAACCCCATACCAAGATTTCACCAACACTCAGGCTTTGAGGCCCCCTGAATTGTAATAAAGAATGTTTAGAAAAAGTCCGTGTAAACGTCTATGTGTGAAAGCATAACTCAAATTTGGAAAGTCCGATAAATACCAAAATCGATATTTAATTATTACAAAGATGAGAAGCGAACATTAAAAAATCCCCTATCCATACTACTCTTTACATAGACCATTGTTTGAAATTTTATATTCTCTCAAAAATTGCTCAAACGAATTTGATTAAAATATCATTTGAATGATAAATGAAAAGGTCATCTTAAGTTTCGGAAATAACCTGTGAAGTTCTATTCATTTTGAAAGACTGTACAGAATTGGTGAACCATAAGAGATAGACAAAATCTTAATAGAAAACATTACAAACGGGCTTCGAACCGTGTACCTCCAAGGTCTTTGTAGAGCCTATATCGGCGTTGGTAAACCTCATGCACATAACCCAATACTTCTTTGAAAATTTTCAATTGTTCCGTGGACTCGAGCTATAAGGTACTCCGCTGACCTTAGAGAGTGCCTTACACCATACTCTTCATACAGCTCCAAAGAAAATAACCGAGAGGTTTGAGATCTGGCGACCGTGCTGGCCATGGAAATGGTCCACCTCTAACAATCCACCGATTTGAATAGGCGACGTTGAGGTGATTCCTCACATTTACATCAAAGTGTGCTGGAGCTCATCTCTGACATTACAGCAGCTATGTTCTGATACGTGTCGCATTGTTGTTAAAAAGCTTTTCTGGAAACCACACAAGTAGCGCAGTATATTCTCTAAGGACTCTATGGAGGAATTTAGCGCATGCGCAGGAATGTTATGCTCACATCGTTTTTTCACAGATGGCAAAAGGGTTGCATACCTCTCGTATTAAGATATCAAAACCAATATTAACAAATTGCCACAAGCTTTCGTTCTCAAATTTCGTCGCTCTCAGAAATTACGGTTTGGGCCCTGGAGTATGTGTGCGTGTTTCATAAAAGCTTCTAAATCGTTGCTAGGATTTCCACCAAGCTTGGCGCAGACAGCCTTTGACACAAGATGCAAATTCCGTCCCATTTCACGCATAATTGTTTAATTTTATGTAATGCATACCAAAGCTCGTCAACACATCTATATATTTGTCAAAGATATTGTCCGAACACTGCTAACGTGTGAATAATTACTTAGGATTCTACGCGCTCACAAAATAACAAATTGTGATGGACGAAGCGGCGCTGGGAGGGTTTCCTCCGGGTTCTCGGATTTTCCCCGCCATCTCATTCCACCGGTGCTCCATCTTCATTCCATGTATCATCAGTGTCACCGCCTGCAGTGTTGTATGTAGCAAAAGCGGACGTTAAGAACTACAAAAGGTAACAAAGGAGCGAGAAGTTCATGTAATATTCACTGATTTCCTTTCTGAAATGGTTCATAGAGTAATAACACAGCCAAATTTTGTCTCTCTTTTGTTTTGCGTTTCATTTTAGTTGCTTTAAAAGCTAATCTTATCGCGACATCATAAAGTTGCATATAGCAACAAAATATTCGTAAGTTAAAGAATAATGTAACAAGAAAACAGAAATAATTGAGGTGCATGTCAAGAAATTACAGTGCATTAATCAAATACTTGTGAAGAATCACATATGTTTGTAAAGTGAATGTTAAGAAGAAGAATATAACTTGGTTTTGTGCCTATTGGTTGCTGAAGTCTGAATGTTGCATAACTAATCCCTAAGCAACAGGCAACGCCAGGTAATTAGAAGTTTCTAAAGAGTACAGATAAAACAGATTTGGCTAAGCATTATTTCTATTGGTCCTTTAAACTCATTACAAAGCTAGCTAAACAAATACATGGCATTACTATAAATCCTGGTTACACAGTAACTATTGAATAAAGGGTAACGAAGTTTGGACTGTTTCTGCAAATAATGATTACAATAATACTCGTAAAATGACTTAGGTCTGTTGAACCGGTTGTCGGAACATAGGGCTTCAACGAAACATCACTAGTGGACTGGTTTTTCACCATTCCTTTCACTTCTCCCCAAGTTTTTCCAGCCTCTCTCTCCACTGTTCTCTTCCAAGTCACCCTTGGTCTCCTGAGATGGCCCTGAGGATTCCAATTTAGGGCCAGCCTCTCTTCTGCCATCCGATTTTTATGCAGTGTATGTTCGATCCACTTCCATTTTCTTCGTTTAACCTTTATGTTCACAGGCTTTTCCTTTGCACGTTTACACAACTCTGTGTTGGAGACGTCTGGTCAAAACACTCCTACACATCGATTTATAAAGGTCTGTATTTTCTTGCTGAACGATTTCGTCACCTTCCAGGTTTCACACGCATAAAGCAATAAAGGATTGTGATCTCAGGGTCCGTATATGATTTCCATTTGGTGAAATACCAACTTGGTATTTAAGTTCAGCACCTTCGAAGGATACCACACCAAGATTTTGAATATAATTTCTTCATCTTCGCCTTTAAATGGAACATTTTTGAAAATTCTAATTTTCTTAAAAATAGCTCTAACGATTTTGATTAAATAAGATAATTTATTGGAATAATTTCATAAGAGAGTTTTATGAGAAATGAAATGTATACCTTGAATTTTCTATTAATGTCCTCAAAACTCCTATTCATCCTGGATGTGGCTGGGTTCCATCTTAAATGACGATCTGGTAGCTGCACATACAGTGTTGAGGTTTGTTGCCAGTGTTGGATTCGATAAGCAAATTCAACTTGTATTTTATTTCATGGTTTTGTTTTGGAGTCGCTTTAACGGCTTACCTTTTAGACCTCTTTTTATTTTTTTACCCTTACCCTTTAGAGGGGTTTTTACGTTTCAACTGTTTTACAGTTTATCTGTTTTTAACTTTCCCGTTTTAACGTTTCAATCCGTGGTGAATTTACGTTTTTCTCTTTATGACTTCGGGTCCTCTGACCTAGCTGTCGATGGGCCCTGAATCCATACTCACTCACTCACTCACTCACTCACTATGGATGACTTATGAATAGCCGGTAAACTGTGAGACATAGACAAACTCCTAGTATACAAAAACTGCATATTTCATTAAAACACAATTTCTGTAAACCGTTTTTTCTTTTCTTCTTTCTTTCTTTTTCTTTTCTTTTCTTCTTCCCCCCCCCCCCCTTTTTTTTTTTTTTTTTTTTTTTTTTGGTGGGAACTATTTTTAAGATATTGCTTCTTATTGGTTTGAATTTTCGAATGCTTAAATATTTATACTTTTCTCAAATGGAAAGACATTATTCACTTATGTATGTCCTGGACATCCAAATAAATGGAATGTCAAAGCCATCGCAAAGCGGTCATATCTTAAAACATCTGACTATAGCTTAAGCCAACTATATTCCGCTATTCCTATTGCACCAACAGTAAAATTAATGTAATATAACCGTGTCTATAAATGTTTTTCTCGATCAACATAAATTAGAAAAATAGGCGTTTTAAGAATATTTGGTACAAAAGTAGAGGAAGTTAGTGAGTGCAACTCAGATTTTTACACAAATGGTTTATGTTAGTCTGTGTACGAGTGTGTGTGCGCGCATGCGTGCGAGTGTGTGTGTCTATGAGCAGTATAGCTCGAAAGCGAAAAGTCGTGAATACCAAACTTGGTATTTAAGTTCAGCATCTTACAAAGATTATACAGGATACCGTATGTTTAAGATATTTTCATGGAGAATTAAGGTATATCTTGAATAGTGTGGAATTATTCCCTTAAGTCCTCTTCGTTCTGAATGACTTCCATAACCAGTAAACGTAAGAGTTAGACAAAATCTTACTGCGCGAAAAGTAGATCTGGTTGAAGCAGAAATAAATAATAAGTTTTATTGTGGGAATAACCATTTTCGAGATATCCTTCGATATTGGTTTGTTACACACTGTCCATGCAAAGTTATCCAAAAGCGATAAGCTCCTAAAATATTTTACTATGCTTAAAGCCTACAGTATACCCTTATTTTCCTTGTACCAACAACGAAACATACAATAAGAGTTTCTGCAAACGTTTATATCAATTAATATGAAACAGAGGAATAAGTTGGAAGAGACTTTTACATGAATAGAAAACAGCAACATCAAAGTTTTAAAACCTGACATTAATATACCATACATTTATTAGCGTACATGTCTAATCTATAATTGACTTTGTACCTAAAGTATCTAAATTTTATGACAATATACGGCTATTTCATATACAGAGGTGATAAATTATCATATGCGAATCAATCACTAGATCTTTATTTTGTTGCTAGTCTCAACAACCCTATACCATAACTCACAAAAACAATTTGTTACAAATTACATACAATCATTAACAATCAAAATATTACTTAATTTCAATTTAATAAATGTGTTTTTAATTGTTTGCTTAGTAATTAAATGTATTTTTCACAAAAAACATTTTCTTACGTTAAAAATAAAGTGAAATTTATTTGAGGTTATAAACTGGTTTTGTATTGTAAACAACAGAAGATCGAAACAATCGTGTAGTAAAAAGATAGGAGGAAGAAATGGTTTGAAAGCATTTATAAATCATCCGAGAAATAAAAGGGGAAATGGACAGGATACTAACCTATACACAAGGAAGAAGTACAAGAAGAAGAAGAAGAAGAAGAAGAAGAAGAAGAAGAAGAAGAGAAAAAGAAAGTCGAAATACATGTAATTCTTGTTGTTTTTCTTAATTACTCGAACCTAAGTAAATTAAAAGGTTATTTGCTTATAGAATTCAACATTTTCTGGCCAAATCTTTGCAATATAGTTCAGATAAATATCATTCGATGGTCTGATAGTTCCGAATAAAATTTCTTGCCCCGCTGGAGAATTTATCGGGTAAATCAGAATCCTTATCATATCGTGTTACTTGTGATAGAACTTAGTGTTTGTAAGTGAACAATAACGGATAATACAACACATACACAAAACTTGATAGTATAGAGGAATATTGGCAGGCTGAGAGCAGGTCGAGGTGTGTCATACGTGTACCTGCTCCTTCCAGGACTTAACGGTTTTCCTGGCGGGTTGCGGGGTTTTATAGGATGTCGGGTGAAAATGAGGTTGTGGGTTGAAGACAGCTAGCAATTTATGCTCCTATGGATGCAGGTCAGGGTGCAACTGTCCTTGGGCTGGTGGTTTTTGTTTTGACATTTTGAAACCCAAGCATTTCTTGGTTGGATTGTATGAAAGTTGAGGTTTTAGCTGCAGATGGATTACCTACGCTGTTTTCAGATGTATCTCCAACGAATATCCAACAGCGGCTATAAGTCTACAGATATCGACGACGCAGATATCAATCAATCGCAAGTTGTTTAATTACTCAGACTGCAGCATTCCTATGTAGCATTTGAAAGCTTCCGGCTTCAAATGTGGGCCATAGTCCTATTTACCGGACTTTTCTTAATACACGTAAGCACCAGATAAATAAAAAATTGTATATTGCAATACCGCTATTGGAATGTCCATCGCATAGTTGTTATAAACAAAATAAATACTATAGTGAGGCAAATAAACAATCACTGCCA
This sequence comes from Tenodera sinensis, assembly GCA_030765045.1. NCBI lineage: Eukaryota > Metazoa > Arthropoda > Insecta > Mantodea > Mantidae > Tenodera > Tenodera sinensis. The sequence continues at coordinate 83,948,403 of CM060968.1, forward strand.
TCTATGGAATATTGCACCAATTACATGCTATACTTCTAATGGCAAGCAATGCAATATAATCAGAAATTAAATGTTTTTCATTTTAGTACTGTGACGCCGGCCACGGCGCGCAACAAAGGGCGGTCGGGGTCGGGCTGCCTCACAGCTCTGGTGTTGCATGCAACAAAGGCTACCCCGCTCGACTCTTATGAACAAGTGACACATTCAGAGCGGCAAAACAAGAAGGTATTTTTAAGGTCATTCGAGTAGTGTCGGCGGCCGGTATAGGTGCATCGAGAAAGGTCCATCTTACGTCATCCTCGCTGTATAAACAGGCGAGGCAGCGAGAGGAGCAAGTTAGTAAGTTACAGACGGGAGTCACCTTTTAGTTTCAGTGTGTGTGTGTGTGTGTGTGTGTGTGTGTGTGTGTGTGTGTGTGTGTGTGTGTGTGTGTGTGTGTGTGTGTGTGTGTGTGTGTGTGCGTGCGTGCATCAGCTGCGTGTCGCGTCGAAAGGAAGATACCGCTCGTAATTAAATCACTCGAGTGATAGTATCGTCTAGGCAAGCTGTTTGAAAGACACAGAAAGCGAAGAAAGAGAGAAAGAAGTGAGTTAATTTTGCGAGAAGAGAACAGTTGTGAGTAGTAATACCACGAACGACTGTAAACTGAGTTAACGTCAGTAAAACAGAACTGTGTTGTTGTGTAAAGGTTTTATAAGAAAATAAAGTTAGAAAAAATAACCGGACTGGGCTTCTGTCATTTTGTTACATTGTAATATTTTGCTTCCTTTCATTACCAAAATTTCTCTTCTAGGAATTCTCTTTTGGCAAGAGGCAAAGTTTTACTACGGAAAGTGTTCGATCACTATTTTTAGTAAGAACGATCAATTTGCAGGGACGTTTTCGTGCGCTTGTGAGCGTTCGAAAATGTAAGTAGAAGATTAGGTTCTACAGTAGTAAAGCGCATGCAAACTGTATTCGCCAGTTAAAATATGTTATCCTATCAAAATGCATTTGCATTTTATACAGAGGCTGCGAAGTGACGAGACGAAACAGATAAACTCGCCAATGGAAGGCCGGGAGAGAAAAACGAGGGACACAGATGAGTAGCCGTAAGCGAATTAAAAACGTCACTGCAGTCGACAACTCGGCGCAAGACCTCGCTTCTGCAAAATTATTCACTTTAGCTTGTCACCCCGACACGTCGATCGATGTTGATTCCCCTGTAATTGAATAGAAACAATGGCGCAGCTATAAACGTATAGATGGAACTCTACAGACACTCACAAGTATACATAGAATGTTGATATATTAAAACATGTTTTGCACATAAAAAACACTTACTTAAGGACCTAAAATAGAAGCAATAGCTTGTTTTTTTTTATTTTTTTGATTTATTTTTTATTTATTTTTTTTTTGTTTTTTTGTTTTTTTTTTTTTTGTTTTTTATTTCTCTATGCACGTTGATACAAAAATTACAGACTCATAAAACTGAGGCCGTAAATGGAAGCAGGACATGTCTGTAAAATAGGCATTTTAAGAAAAAAAATCTATGTTGCACTCTACTCTTGTAATAACTATTCCTACAAGCTATTCCTCTATCTTATTCATGTTGAGGCATACGGTTTATTTCAAATACGTTTGTTTGGCATTAGTCATACTCGAGATATTCGTTCTTATTGGTTTTGAAAGTTCAATATGTTGTCACTTTTAGAAGTATTGTCAACATTCGGTAGTTATTCACGATATCAAAAAACGTATGCAATTTCAAAGTTAGGAAACCCTATTGTTTCAGGTTCCTGTACTTATTGTACCTAGAAGGAAATATGTAGAGCTGGCGCAACTAAAGCTTGACGATCTGTAGGATGCAGAGAAGACTATTTTCATAAACTACAGTAGGTACCGTTAGGCCTCTTGCAGAGCGACAGTATCCCTACTGCAGGCTCCAATATCTAACAACGTCCCGAGAAGTGCATATCGTAGTGAATGAATGGATAGAGAGTAGTCAGTAGGACCGGCAAGTACCACATGAGGAATGGAAATGGCACGTGGCCTTCAATCGAGCGAGGTAACCCGAATTTATCAGAGTAGTACCGAAATTTCGCGCAGCTCTCGTTGTTAAGTTTTAGTTGCGGCAAATTTAATAACCATTTTTACAAAAGTTTATCTCGAGTAATATAAACAGAAAAGCATATTTTGCTAGAATAATCTATAAAAGCTACATACAAATAAAAATCGGCAGAGGAGGTCGTTTAAAGAGAAGTGAAATTTGTATCTGTTTTTAATGAAGGCCATTACTGTATTCCTCTCGCCAGAATGTGGCTGTAAGGAATGTTTTTGGCATTAAGAACTCTGGCATTTTCTGACAGAGATTACGGCAGGGTTTCATAATATCAACATGGCTTACGCCTTTTAGGAAACGTACGCATAGCGCAACACATCCTACCACTGTTAGCATAGGACCGTATGTTTTCTAAGAGGTCTAAACAATCACTTGGCAACGAGCACCAGAACGGAAACGAGAACGGGAAGCAAACCAGTACTCAACATTTAGGTTCACAGCAGCCTGGCAAGAACGGGAATGCACATTATTAATCAACATTTTGATACTAAAGTGGAGGTCGATATTGTACATTAGGAATTCATTTGTTTCTAACTAACCAATATTTTTCTAGCTTCCAAAGAGAGAGCTCTATTAGCTGGTTCATGGCACGGCCACGTTGAATAATTTGTACAGCGCAAATTAAAGTACAGAACATGCGTGCCCGGTAACGAGAAGGTTAAAATTTGCCAATTCTTTTTTTGTGTTCCCAAGGCCTGGAGAAGGTTCCCGTCGGTTGTGAACACTCCCTTTTGAATACATGTATTTCAATTTCTCGTTCTGGTTATCGTTACCGGTATCGGTGATCCCTTTCCCCTCCAGAGACCAGAGCACCCCTCAGAGGCCTACAGTTATTGCATGTCTGTAGCAGAAGAAGGTGCTCTGTATCGATGCCTTTCATTTTCCACAGTAGCCCCCATGTCTCCTCCTGCCCTGCTAGATCCTTAAAAACACCTGCTACTTCTCGTGGCGTGTGTGAAATAAACTATAAAAGCAATGAAGCGTAGACGTAGTGCAATATTACAACAGCTATGAGTTTCGCTAACGGCAAACTTCGCTGAGAATTTTATACGGGATTCTGTTGAAACCCCTCAACTTAGGCGGTCAGTAAGGGTTTAAACTTACAGTAATACCGACTGACTGTCTCGCTCCACGCTAAATTGCGCGGCAAGCATTCAGGATATCCCTGGTGTAATTCCCGTCAACTGCCCGCTCTCATCTGTTTTTCTTAGTTTCCTCTTATTGCTAGTCGATGCTAGGATGATTTCTCTTCCACAACGATTTCCCCTCTCCCACTTCCCTTTCGTTCAAAATGTTACTGTACAAACATTATAGATTCCGTTAACACAGAATTTTTTGTGTCTAACACATTTTTTTATGGAGTGAAGCATTTCCGAGATATTCCTTGTTTCCGTGTTTGAACTCTCCAAAACTTTTCTCAAATCGAAAGTATTTACTCGTCTTTTTGTAATGTGAAAGCCATCAAATAGCGACCAGCTCTTCAACTACACAAACCTTTGACTATCGCTTCTGTCTAAAAATGTAACGATAGAAAAGGTTTCGTAAGAATACTTTGTTGAAGAATAAATAGAAACATATGTCTTCCACTTACAGGATTTTCTCTACTCTTGTACTATTCTTACAAGCTCTTATTCCTCTATTTCTTCATGCTAGTTAAGAAATGTTTGCAAAAATTATGTTATTGTTAATTTTTTGTGTAGAGATAGTGAAATATTTTAAAGCTTTGAAAGTCCATTCTCTTTGCACGGCCAAGAGATAAGAAAGTGGATAGCGACCTTCCACTAGAGAAAAGTTTAAGCATTAAAAAACTCACACAAATAACAAGGAATATCCCCGTAATGGTTTACTCCACAAAAAAATCCATTTAGACATAACGTGTGTTTTAAAGAGATCTACATTTTCCGTATAGTAAGATCTTGTCTCTCTCTTACGGTTTACCAGTTATGCAAAAGTCATCAAGAGTAAACAGGGCTACATAGGCTATAGCCCGAAAACTCAAAACATACATTTAATTTTTTCATAAACAATAAAGTGGATATATGGCATTTTAATCAGAATCGCTAGAGCCATTTTTTAGAAAATTTAAATTTGTTCGAAAACTTTTCCATCTAAAGGATAGTTTACCTTAGAGGAATTTTCTTCAAAATTTTCTTGTTGTATACTTGAAGGACATTAAACTTAAATATCTACTTTGGTTTTTAACCAACTTCTCGTTTTTGAGCTATGCTCTTCATTCTCTCTCTCTCTCTCTCTCTCTCTCTCTCTCTCTCTCTCTCTCTCTCTCTCTCTCTCTCTCACACACACACACACACACACACACACACAGACGCACACGCACGCACACGGCGCTTTTACTAAAACTATTTCTGTTTCTGGATTCAGAGGACTTCAAACATATATTTCCGGTGAAATTTCAACATCGAATTTTTTGATCGAATACTATACTTCCCTATTTACTATGCGTAGTAGAGAAATTAAAACGTCATTTGAGTGCAACGTATTAGATATTTAAAACATCATTATTAAATATACAATTAGGAATTGGAGGGAATGTATTTACTGACTGCGGATGCAAAGTATTGTTTCTTTACATAAAGTCTGAAAAGTTTTATTTATTTAGCATATTAAACAAAAAGGGGTGTGTCTATCACGTAAGGAAGAGGTGTTAAAGAGATTTCCATAACGTTTGAGTGGTGATAAGTTGAAAAGCAGTATTCTCTCAAACATGATTTCCATTGTTCTGCTTGGGGGAATGAGTGAAATAGACATCAGTAATATCACTTAGAGATTGGCGATAAATACACAAACGTGATGGTAAGTTCACTGCAACATCCGGCGGTGATTGGTTAAAGTTTATAATTTTCTTTTATCTCGTTGGTCAATTTTATGATAGCGTCACAGAAAGTAAATAGAATAAGGCCTTGATTTACTCGCTGGAACATTGAAATAATACGTTCAATGTCACTTTCCGAGATTGCACCCCTAGGGAGACTAAAGATACCGAAAGCAGTTTGTTATTACACAGTAACGAGCTTTCAGTCAGAGTAGAAATGCAATTATACGAACATCTATTTCAGTCTTCTGCCGTATTAAACTAATATTTTGTTATGCTTTCTCTCAGTGGCAGTTTATAAATACAGATAGCTACTGTTATGCACTATAACTAAGAATTATAATCACATACACTTAAATTGGGAACAATGAATTAAGTTGCATAGTTTTAACCTCATAGAATGTATTATTTTGGAACAGTTTTCCCTTGTAAGCCCTCATAACAAAGTATAGAATACAGAGGCTTTGGGAAGACGATAGTCTTATGCTACGGACAAAAGAAATGTGAAAAGAACATAGTGTATTTGAAAGCTACATGGACATTTTAATATATTCAATGCATCTGGAATTTCATAGCGCTATAAATCATTGTAAACAAGAACAACGAGGATAAAAAGTTAATGGCACAAAAAGATTAAGTCTTGACATATATAGGTATAATAGCTTTTCCGTTACCATTGCCTGCAGACTAGAATTTTCATGCAAGTATTGATTGAGTTAGAGTTAGGAACAAAACGCGGCGGAGAGGTAAGGAACTGAGGTCCTATCTTAAAAATAAGTATAAGTTTCATAGAGGTATGTTAATCATAAATACATTAAAATTATTGTTGAAAATAAAGCTATATATAGGTATAGGCTTTCTCATCTTGCTTAACTGCAACTTCTGAAGAATTAATAATTTTCCACACGTTGCCCCATAATCTCTGAAAAGTATTGGTATAATGTACTGACATATTTATCACATATTTGCAACTAAATAAGCTTTATTTTAAGAGTTATGTATCAGGCATACCAGTAGGCATTTTTAATTTTAAAACCCATATATTTCAAAAAAGCTTTAGACATTGTATTAAACAACCCCAACTGCAAAAATACCACCGAACATATGTTAAAAATCCACCTAATTATTTAAGAGAGTATTCTAGATATAGGGTCATCTATTAACATAGACTGCTAGGGCATTTCGACTCTCCTTAAGCGTAAACAAAGATGAGTGTAAACTGCAATGTATTATTAGCATACATATTAAAAGTGTGGTATTTTAGCAATTGTTGGCTAAATAAAAGCATATAACATAAAAATACCTATTTGCTGATTGGTGCATTTGCATTTTCAATTTTATAGCAAAAGAGCAACTTTTTGTAAAATCTTTCAAGTACTTTAGTAAATCCAAATTATTGTAACAAATCCCACTTCTGACACCAAGGTGACAAATAACAAGTCCAGCTACTTTTTCTATCACTTTATTTCTCTTCTAAAATTGAATCACAAAACAGTTTTCTATTTAATCGTTAACACAATTTACAATTGCTTGTGATCTCGCAATTTTGAACTGATCTGTCCTTTCGTAACCTTGACACATACTTTACTAATATTCTCTCTCTCTTTCTCTCCCTGTCTCAGAAACTACTTCCGACGATACACTCACGCTCAAACAGGCTCAGCTAAAACTGCTGACAACTGTATCGTTCAGCACTTCAAGACAGGCTTCTCTCATCACTGCATTTGCTTACATAGCCAAGAATGACGTAGCACGGTTATTTCTCAAAATTCGCCTTTTTATAAGTCTGGCTCGTGAACGGTTTCTCAAACTGTCTGAAAATGCTTTGTTCTGCAGCGCTCATTGTCTCCTTATTCCTACCGCTCCATTGCCGTCGGACCGCGTATTTATAAGAAATGGTGCGAGACAACTTGACCTTCAGCGTCTCTTTGATGGGAGGCGACAAGAACAGGGGTCTTATGTATAGCATTTTACCTAAACAACTGAATTAAAAAAAAAACAAAAAAACTTTCTTTTACAGATTTATATGGAAATAACCATAACGTCTGCAAAATTTCGCCCCACCATAGCGTTGGGGAACGATTTACCGGCGTGAATTACAGCGTTTTAACGTTTTATATATGTTTACATCAAACTGTTATCGGAGTGTTCGTTTTATTTAGCAGGTTTCCGTTGTCCTACTTTGCTTCTTTATTACTTACTATACGAATGCAAGAAGCGTCAATTCTGCATGGAAGACGCGAGATTGTCTGAAGCACTTCCTTGTATTTTCAAAAAGTCATCACGAAAGCGCGGTTGGCAGCAATGTCATGTATTTTCTAGCTAAGGACTAGGGAGAAAAGTGTGTTCAAATGTGTGTGTTTCGAATAAGCGTGTTTTGAAATGCTGTGTCACGAATTGCAACAGGAATTACGATAGTGCACACTATTCTAGATGCACATATTCATGATTAAGTCTCCACAAAAGGTACATTTCAGAAGCAAATGCTTAATAGCTGTCAAAACAGACAGCTTTCAGGCGGCGAAAAATTCATTGATAATCATTTATTTGTAATAAGTTATTTCCCGCATAAAACGTTTAACTATTACTGATTATCTCAACAGAAATTAACCTACAAGAAAAGTTGCATTTAAATTAGCCAAAATAGATATGTAATTTATCAATAATAAAAAAGTGATTGAGAACTGAAAGGATTTCACAGGCTATTCCCAGAAAATACAAGACAGTTTATTTTTCATATAAAAACTTAAACATCTTGTGTAACAGAAACCGCTAGTCATTTTGGATAAATCTTGTTCTCGTGTAAAGGGTGGCATTGGATGCGGAAGTTTTCTTGAAAATCTTCATATGAAATCCATGGAAGCTGCTTAATTTAAACACTAATTTGGTACTTAACCGACGTTTCGTATTTACTTTCTCTGCTACGTAAAGTAGAGGAAGTGTTGCATTCCACCCAAAAATTCGATGTCGAGATATATGTTTTGAGGCCCCGTGAATCTTAAAAAAAAAAAAAAATAAAAAAAAAAATAAAATAATAATAATAATAATAATAATAATAATAATAATAATAATAATAATAATAATAATAATAATAATAATAATAATAATAATAATAATAATAATAATAATAATAATAATAATAATAATAATAATAATAAATAAAAAAGAAGCTTTTTAATTTCTCTACTGCTAAGTAGAAGTATTGTATTCCATCCAAAAATTCGATATCGAGATTTCACCGGAAATATATGTTTTGAGACACTCTGAATCAAAAAAACTTTTTAGAAAAAGGTCCGCGTGTGTCTGTCAGTCTGTGTTCTGTCAGTCTGGGTGTCTGTCAGTCTGTGGACAGCATAACTCAAAAAAGAAAAGTCGGCTAAAACCCAAAGTTGGTATTTAAGTTTAATGTCTTTCAATGATCCGACACGAATATTCTGAAGGAAATAGCCCCACCCTAAACTACCCTTAGATGGAACATTTTACGAAAATTTTAATTTTCTTGAAAATGGCTCTAACGATTTTGATTAAAATGCCATATGCTTAAGATATTTATATGACATGAAATGCATATTTTGAATTTTGTGGCTGTAGCCTATGCAGTCCGGTTTACTCTGTATGACTTTTGTATAACTCGAAAACCGTAAGAGATAGACAAATTCCTAATATACTAAAAATGTAGATCTCACTAAAACACACAATTTATGTCCGAATACATTTTTTGGTAGAGTGAAGCATTTCGGAGATATTCCTTGTTATTTGAGCTAGTTTCGGAAAATTCAAAACTTTCGCGAAATGGAACATCGTTGTTCATTTTTTATATGTTAAACGTACAACGACAACAGTATCCCAAAGCTTTAAAAGATTTTACTATCGCTCAAAGCCTACAAGGAAATAAGCAATAAGATAATTTGTACAAATGCTTATCTAAACTAACACGAAGAAGATAGAGGTATAAGTTTGTAAGAATGAACGATTAGTGCAAGAGTAGAGAAAGTCATGTGAGTGCAACACATCAGATTTTTCTGCAGGTTGTTTGCGTTTGGGCAATTATTAACTGTCAGACACGTGGAGGAATAAATGTGTTACAGGAATGTATCTGCTAATATTGTATGTTTTAAAGAGTTCTACATTTTATGAAATAAAAATATTCTGTGTATCTGTTATGGTTTACCAGTTACGCAAAAGTCATCCAGGAAGAAGACTTCTGAGGACATTCCCGGAGAATTCAAAGTATACATTTCATTTATCATTAAAATATCTCAAGTATATTACAGTTTAATCAAACTTTTTAGAGTCAAATTCTAGATAATGTATTAGGATGTTTTGTTTTTCATTTCTCTTTGTCTTTGTTTCCCTCCTCTTGTATAGGCTTAACGCCCTAAAACCGGACAGCTCATATAGAATAATGAATGATTCTGAACTGAATTGGAATTATGAATAATTAATGAAAATAAAATGACTTCATTAGCTTAGGGACTTAGTTAACTAAAGCTATTTGTATTAGTCCTAGAGTCTATAGAAAAAATTTATCCAGACAACTTGACACAGCTGGTGTTCGAAATTGGACACGCGATATAAAAGGAAAGAATAAAACTATTTTGATGTACATATGTTAAAGTTTCTCCGGCAAGGGTCTTGCTTTCTAACCTTAAAGCTTTTACGCGATATTGAATTGAGGAAGTGTTCCTGTTAGCACAAAGTATGAGCAAGGGCTGTAACCTGGAAGCTCTACCGACCTATCTATCGTCTTTCGCATTTACTAAACTGTTTCTCGTTGCCGTAGCATCTTCATTGTTTGTTTAGGGAGTTTAATAAAAAGGAAAGCGAGACGACCTTCTGCAACAAGAGCTAAACAAACAGCGAACGAGATAGCGTGATTCCCTGGAAGAACAGGGCGCCTGTTCGCTGCCATTCGCAGCCCCTAAGTGGTTCCATCTGATACAGCATATTCAGTGCTGTTGTAACCCACACAACTAATAAATGAATGGAGTAACATCCCTTATTAGCTTCTTTACTTAACCCAAAATTTTACCCTAAAATTCTAATAAGTTATTGTAATTATAAAATATACAAATATAAAAATATATTATTCAAATATAATTATGACAAACATTACTAATTATTATTACATTAATTACCTCTAAATTTATTAATTTTAAGAGATTTTGTTCACTCACATTATTTTCTCGACTCACTCTACTACAAACTATCCTTAAAGCGCTTATTCTTTCATCTACTTCATGTTAACCAAGATAAACATTTGCAGAAATTATTTTATTGCATATTTCCTTGTAGGTGGGATTACGGCATTACAACGACAAACAATATCTCTTTGAAGAGCGAGTTGCTATGTAATGGCTTTTCAATTTCATTCTCTTTGCGTAGTCAATATAGGGGACGATTTCTTGTTTTAGAAAAAGATGAGTATCAAAATGTAAAACCAATAATATTAAATATCTCGGAAATAGTTAACTCAAAAAAGTGGAATTTGACATAAATAGTGTGCTTTAACACGACCTACTTTTTGTGCAGTAAGATTTTGTCTGTCTTACGGTTTACAGTTATGCCAAGTTTATTCAAAATGAAGAAAACTTCAGAACCTATTTCCAGAAAATTCAAGATATATATATATATATAATTTTTTATGAAAATATTTCATTCAAAATCATCACTGACATTTTGTAGATAATTAAACATTTCGAAACATTTTCCATGTAAAGGGTGTTGGGAGTATGGCAAATTTTTTGAAAGTCTTCGTTCCGAATTCTTGGAAGATGCTGAATTTGAACACTAAATTAGGTTTTTAACCCACTTTTCGTTTTTGAATTATTCTATTTACTCACAAGATCTTTTTAATGCTTTTTGTGGACCTCAAAAATTATATTTCCGGTGAAATCTCGGAAAAGAATTTTGAGAATTGCGGTCATGGTATTTACATGTAAAAGGGGAAACTTTTTCGAAACAATCCATGCTGGTTTCTTAGCATCTATAGGCTGATCCGCAGTAAGGAGGGAGGGGGGAGAGGGTGGGGGAGGTTGGGGAAGAGAGAGGGGAGGAGGGAGGGGGAGCGGGTGGGGGTGGTTGGGGAAGAGAAAGGGGAGGAGGGAGGGGGTAGGGGAGGGCGGGGGTAGGGGAGGGAGGGGGTAGGGGAGGGGTAGAGAGGGGAGGGGGGATAATTGCGATTACAATGAGTTAAGCTGCCTACTAACATTACAAGTTGCGGGGTAGTGGAAAAACAAGTTTGGTTCTCCCCTTTGATACTTTTACACCTGTAATAAATCCAGTTAAACGCATGGTTGTACTGCCACTCTCACCTACTCCTGCGACAACACATCAGGCGGTAGAACATCCAATCCGAGACTTCCATGTAACCAGAAGAGCACTGACGCTACTCCTAGTGTAAATGTGGGCAGCAGACCGTCCCATTTACACACACTACCTTGTGACATTACCGACAGCTGACAGCATTTGCAATTCTAGCTGTCTGTGGTCCTATAGAAGAGAAGATCCACAACAGTATCCTCTCGCATTAATACCCTGTGATTAATTGCTTCTATCGCTCAGGTGCCTATCATACAATAAACTACACCTTAACTTTATTACCAACTGTACAATTATGGAGAAATTACAAACTAAAAGCAAACTAACTTATGCACTTGGCGAATTCATCAAGGTTGTTTCGTAAAGTCACTAATAATTTTACAAATAATCACGGAATGCTAATGTGTTTTCTAGAGCAATCACATCACTCATTAGCCCGTTGAGAAAGACCATTTGTAATGTGAATTTTAAACAAAGTCAATTGCCACAAGAAATATATCGATAGAAGTGATACGTTTTTGTTACCTGGTAAATTTCCCCTAATTATCTTTTATATTATTTGAAAGGCGTTTATTTAATAGAAACAGCACTATATGGAAAAATTGTTCGTCAGAGACAGCATTTTGTTTGTGATTATTGCTTTCGTTTATGTAAACACGATCAAGCGCTTAGGAGAGAGGTAGAGCTGGCGCAACGAAAGCTTACCAATCTTCAGGATCCGCAGATTATTTTCATAAAACTACCATTATGCCTGTAGCAGGGCCACAGTATCTCTATTACGGGCTCCAGTGTCTAACAACGTATCAAGGTGTGCCTACCGTAATAGATGACAATTGAAGGGCTGAAAACCATAGTGGCTCACCTGCCATTTTTAAAAAACGGAGAAAAATAAGACTAAATTTTGGTTAATTTCACAATGTATTGAATCATTTATACGATAATGTAGCGTTAACGTATTATTAACATTGCAGTAACCTACCCTTAGAAAATATGTCGGGGATTCCACTCAGCTATCGCAGAGAAAGTCTGTTCAAGATTTTGGTGTGAATTCATTCATTGGTAGATAATACTGGCCAATGACAAGTTAGGCGCCAGCAAACTCATGGGTTATTTGCCACGCAATCCTCCTCGTGAAGCGGAAGATGAGACATGTTGGGTTGCAGCTCGTAAAGTGTCCATCACTATCTTTAAAACCAACTGAGTTAGCCACGGTTATTCCACTTTAGTGCTTTAGATAAAGCCATGTCGCCTGGTGCTTATGTACAACAGCGATCGTTCTGGTAGTGAAGGTTCAAAGCGTCATTATGTTTAATGCCGTATATACGATACTTTTACAACTCTAGTTCCCACATCGCATCCATGCTATTGCATTTTTAATTTCAGTAGTCATAAATAATAATCGATTGCACCGTAGAGAAACGCTAAAGAGGTAAGCTAGCAGCTGTAAGACAAGTGGACATCATTAACGCCCCTTTCTAACCCAAGTTGTGAACATCCTGTTTAGCGAAGCGTGGAACAAACAAACACCTCTTTGTGAATGATTGATGTAACCACACAAAGGACGGTTAAAATCCTCACTTAGAAGTTACATTACGTCTGGTCCATTTCATGTACAGAAACTTCCAATCTTCTACGCTGAATATTTTTAAACTTTCGTATTGTATAACGGTAGCAATTAAAATGATAGTGTAATACGTCACTTGTTTATAAACTAGTGGTTTTGGTATCAGTTAAGGTTTTGTGCTCATCAACTTGGGAGCTTTTTTATGGATAAACGTATCACTTTGTGCTTGTATACGATATTACAGAATTCAACCGATCAACTTTCACGAAAGAATGATGGTGTAGAAGCATGACTTTCTCTACTCTTGTATTAACCATTCTTACACACTCCTATTCCTATATCTTCATGTTAGTTGAGATAAACATTTGTACAAATTATCTTATTTATCTTCTCGTAAGTCTAAGGGGAACATTAGAATACAGTAGGCTTTGAGCGATAGTCAAACATTTTATAGCTTTGCACGCTTAACATACGAAAAATGAACAACGATGTTCCATTTCACAAAAGTTTTGTTTTCCGAAACTGACACAAATAACAAGGAACATCTCCGAAATGGATCACTCTACACAAAAATTTATTCAGACATAAACTGTTTGATTTAGCAATACATTTTTTGAATAGTAAGATTTTGTATATCTCTTACGGTTTACGAGTTATTCAAAAGTCATCTAGAGTACACAGGACTACATAGGCTATAGCCAGAAAATTCAAAATATATATATCATTTGTCATACAAATAACTTAAACATATGACATTTTAATCAAAATCGTTAGAGCCATTTCCAAGAAAATCAAAATTTTCGAAAAATTTTCTATGTAAAGCGTAGTTTAGGGTGGAACTATTTTCTTCAACATCTACGTGTCCCATCCTTGAAAGACATTAAGGTTAAATACCAACTTTGGTTTTTAAGCGACCTTTCGTTTTTGAGTTATGCTCTCCACAGACTGACAGACTCATACACACACGGACCTTTTTCTAAAAATGCCACAAAAATTATATTAAACAAATTGTGTGTCTTAATGATATCTAAATTTTCTGTGAAGTAAATTAGTGTCCACTATTCTCACTTTCACAAAATATCTTTCGGTTGAAGGGGACCTCAGAGGCTAACCTAGAAAATTCTAAATAGGCATTTTATTTGTCATGTAAACACGTTAATTTATATTGTTTTAATCAAAAGATTTAAGCGCTTTTAAAAAAATAAAAAGTGTTGAACAGCGTTTCACGTAATGGATAGTCTGCGGAAAGGGGTTGTCTTGGAAATATTCGTGTCCCACCTTTGGAACAAACTGAGCTTAAATACCATTTTTGGTATCTATCCGAGTTTTCCTTTTTAAGACAAACGGAGGTTTTTATAAAAAAATATTCAAAATAGGTATTTCGTTACTCAGAAATAAGTAATAGAAAAAGAAAAAATTGAAAGATAAAGAGTCTCTTCTACCGAAAAAATTCAAGAATAATTTGTTATAACCAGATTTTAAGAAATGCTCATGTAGTGCTAATAGTTAAGGTAAAGTATACGTTCTGCTGAAATGGCAGGCTGTATCGCTGAAGGTACCACACTCAATTATTTCTATGAAGGTAGAATGTTTTGCAGCGGCTTCAGTGCTGTGTGAAAAGCGGCGTGGCGAAATCGTAATTACATTTTGACTTGGTGTGTCTGTTTCATGTTTTATAACAGGCTTCCTCCCTGACAGCAGTTGGAGATCTGTTGCCGATACAGCGACGATCGTATGGTTGCGTTTTCACCATAGATGTAACTCTGTGCCTGAACTAACACCGTAGTTGGATATTTGTATTACATTTTCATCTCAACTGCACCAACGAACTAAGCAACAAGCTTGTTGGAAAATACTTGTAACTTTTGTCACTAAGCATGATTATAGATATTGTAACAAAGGTTAGGATCTCTATGGAGAAAGCTTACCTTTCTTGACTGTTTAGTGGAGCGACAAACTTATGTATCTATTTGTTTAGCTCCAAGAATGAGTAATCGGCAGTTATATGTCGCATAGTTTAACCAAAATCTACGCGCTTACCCTCATTACATATTACTGACACATGCTTTTCCTTGTTAGTGACATGTGGCCTTCAAGCGAGCGAGGTAACCCGACTTTATCCAAGTAGTACCGAAGTTGCGCGCAGCTCTTCTTGGAAAGCTTTCGTTGCGTTACCTCCATCAAATTAAGTGACCGGAGGACTGCATACTGCACAGTGCATGGGACAATTAATGACAAATATTTATACACCGGCTATACACTGCACATATTCATGCATTGCTTTACCTCTGCCTGTTCCTTCATAAAATCGAAAACAAGTGCAATTATTTCGCTGACAATGTAATACCTTATTGTTATGCCTTTGCATATCACAAATAAAAAATAAGAATTATTTACTACTCTCTTTGAAAACACAACCAGATGCGGAATACCTTCGATGTAGACTTATTATGGCTGTCGCAAAAGTTGATGACGGGTACCTCAACAAAACATTCAATCATACACTTGCCACGCCTTGCGGTGTTGTATAGGTAAAGCTGTGAAATTACGCTGTAAAGCTTGTGATATAAATATGATTTGAGCCCATAAAACTTACCTGCCCAACAGGAAAGGGAACAGTAGTGGTCAGCTATCAGCTGCTATTAAATTTTGGGTCTACCAGACACACTGTGCGCTCTGTGAGTAAACAAAGGTATGCTATCGCTTACCTATTCCGAGTAAGTTAACATAAACAATCTTGGGCTCGACAACTAGGTTGACAGTCAGGTTCACAATTCTATAAGTTTTGCGCCCATCTCATCCACCATTGCGGTATATAGATACCGTTAAAACAGTTGCAGAACGCAACGGAGTAATTCCAATCATAGGGACGGCAGTGACGTGTACCAACTTCGTTCTGCTTATCTGCGAAGTCGAGAGATGAGAGATATGAACTAGCGTGTGTAGTCCGTGATAACAGACAATAACAGTATAAATAATCGAAAAGGTCTTAGTGTCTTCTGTTTTACTTACAGGTCTTTATTTTCAGGGAATAAACTCACTCCTGTATATGCTACTATTGTCTAACATTGCAGATTACAGAGTGTAAAGTGCCCTAACAAAATCCACGTAAACATAACAGCAGTAATATTTCATTGGCATTTGTTCGTTTCTCATTAATGTTATTCTTGTATTTTATTATAGTTATTACTTTTGTTTCTATTTATTATATGTTATTCATATTATATTATTAGTATCCTCATTATTTTATTAGCTCTATTGTTATTGTTAGCTATTGTTTTTATAGTTATTACTATTATCATAACCATTGTCATTAGCATCATAGTTAATTGTTGCATTTTAATTAGTTTTAGTAGTATCATCAGTATGTTAATATTTTTGTTATTGCTATGGTTTATTATTATGCCATTATTTTCATCGTTATTATCATTAAACATTACTGTTATGCTGAATTTATTCATAGAATAGGTGTTCAAAATGATGCCCTGTTGATTGCCAACCGTCTCCTTGTATCCATATGGACGTTTCTGAGAACTGCGGGTGTGACAAATGCACATGCTGCAACGATCCTTTGACGCCAGACGGATAAATTGAGGCGATCTGTTTCCAACGAAATATTTTTGATGTGACTCCAAAAGAAACAAACTAATGGGGTTAGATCAGGAGTGCTTGGTGGCCAAGATATTGGGTCACCTAGGCCGATCTAGAGTACAACTAATTGAAGTAGACCTTTACATAATAGTAAGGTGGTGCACCATCTTGTTGGAACCAGTGTTTTAACGCCAGGCGTACTGGAACTTCATCAAGAAAATCCAGAAGCTCACCTCGCAGGTATTCCAGATACTGTGGTCCTCGAAGTCCGGCTGGGAGAACATTGACCCCAAGAATAATACACCAAACTTCTAAGCCCAGGTGGTGTTCTCAGGGAGCATTTCGTACCCAATGAGCATTCTGGGGGGCCCAGTAGTGCATGTTGTGCATCTTCATAGTGGCGTCGTTGCTGAAACAGTATTCACCACCGCCTAAAGAACACTTTCCAGAAAGCCAGGGTGTCGACAATTATTATTTGCAAACCCTCGTGCACTAATCAACCCCGTAAATAAACTACATAACATTCCAAGACCTTTTCGATTGTTTATACTATTATTCTCTATTATCACAGAGTACATACGCTAGTTGAAACTTCTGATCTCTCGTCTTCATCGGTAAGCGGAACGAAGTTGGCACACGCCATTGCCGTCGTATTACCCCGTTGCGTTCTGCAACTGTTTCAACGCACGAAGGGATATTTACATACCCCAATGCCGGATGAGATGGACCACCTGGTATATAAACTAGCATAGTAACCAAACGTAACGTATCTCAGATAAAACACACACACAACCACCCCCTCCCCCACACACACACAGTTCGCTGTTATCCGTTTCTGTAGTTAGAATATGCATGCTTTCGGTGTACTAAATCATCCCTTTACTTAATGAATACCATCGGAGTTAAGAGGAACGAGAGATGACACGTATGCGCATGCGCTTCTGTAAATACTTTACCATTACAAGATGTCTCGGGCGACAAGTTATTGACGTCGTAAATTCACTGAGTAGTAGTGCAATGGGGCAGTAAAGATGTCCCTTTCCACTTAAGCTACCAGCCTTCAACACTTGGCGGTTCCTAAGGGGCAATATGCCCGGGTCGCGTTGAGTTATTGCCGTCTCGTCGTTAAGCTATGTTGGTAGACGTGACCTGACGGAGATGCATGTCTTTCACGTCGTCACTCACATCTGTCCGACATATCCCAAGGAACCTGACCCCCGTCAACTTTCAAACACGAGACTGCCATTGCAGTAAAAGTTGTTTTCTATGCAACAGATGAACAGAGACCTCGCAAGTTATAGGGTCTTAATGCTGAATTACAAAGCACGCTCAACAACAGAGCTGCACAAGTCACTAAGTTGTTTACATCGTTGTTCCATTGTTAGTGTTCTGTTTAAATTGCAATCCGCGAGGGCACACTGTATTTGAGCAAACATTCAATGTAGTCGATGTTATTTATTTTGCAAAACAGTACCGAAAATAAATAAATACATAAATACATACATAAATACATAAATAAATAAAATTATACGCTGTATGCTACTTTTTAGCAATACGATTCGCTGAATTGCTTACAAGGATTAAACGGCAAGTTAATTATTAAAGCGTCCCAAAAATGGCAAATTGATCTGTTTTCAAACAGGAACGAGTGGCCGGAAATGCACGGTTTGGACGCTGTAGCGCATCGAAGTGTAAGATGGGTGTGCGTTCACATTTCGTTAATAAAGCCAACATGAGTAGCGCATCAAGCTGTGTGCAATACAAACGGGTTTCGAACTGTGTACCTCCTACGTCAATGCAGAGCGTATATCGGCAGTGGTGAGCCTCACGCACGTGACCCTATACGTGCGGTTGCCTTTAAGATTTTCAATCGCTTCGTGGACTCGAGCCATAAGGTCCTTCGCTGACGTTACAGGAGTGCCATACACCACACTGTTCATACAACTCCACAAAGAGGTGTCAGATGTGACGACCGCGCTGGCCATGGAACTGGTCCACCTCTACCAATCCATCTATTTGGATATGTGACCTTGAAGTGATTCTACACATTTACATCAAAGTGTGCTGGAGCTCAAGTCGGCCGTTTTCACAACTCTGTACTCATACGTGTCGCACTGCTGTTATTTTAGCGGAAACTACGCAAGTAACGCAGTAGGATGCGTGCCACGCACTCTATGGGGGAATGTAGCGCACGCGCAGGTAGGTTATACTGCTGAAGACGTTCATTCCGAGTACACATTGACCAAAGGGTTGCATACCTTCCGTGCTAAGATACCAAATCGAATATTAACATTGTCACAACCCTTCCTTCTCAAACTTCGACGCTCTCCAGACTCCAAACCATGCATTTACAGATAGGGATTCCATCTTGAAAACCGATCACTTTGCAATGCGACACAACATACAAAGCGTCATCGGTGCTTTTTTGGACACCCAGTATATGGTTTTTAAATAGTAATGGGGCGATATCGCTATTTCTCGATACTGATACTTATTTCAAGCAGAGATATTTGATATCCACATACAGCGAGGTTGCTAGTAAAATCTATGGCTTGTATTTGGGAGATCCTAGGTTCAAATCCCGTGTACTTGTACGTTGCTTTATTCCGTAGCTTCCGACAGTCCCCAGATGGAATATTTCAATACGGTGATACAACCCCCCCTCCCCCCCCCCCCCAATAGATAAAATACAGAATAAAATAGAATAAGTTGATATACTTAAAGGGGAAAATGTTTGCCTTTGTCTTTAACAATAGGCAAATTGCAGTTTATCCGAGTACTGCACACTTAGCTGCCAGTACTTCTCCGATTCAATCAGTAGTAATGATATCGGTGACACAGGTAGGCAACTGCGGCATCCACTGCCGCACACCTACTCAGAGGGATCAACATGTCTGTAGTAACTTCAGATTATACTCACATCGATAAAACAAACTTGAATGTATGAAGGAAAAAATTACAGAAGGATCACCTGTTTCAACTGTTTTAATTCTGAGGAATTCTTTCTTTATTCAGAGAAAGGGGCGGGGAGTGAATCAAGGATAAAGGATTTCGAAGATAGTAAGAATGGGATAGGACGAAAAAAGGAAAGAAGAAAGGATAATTGGGGAAGGTAGCTTGTGCGGCACCTAGAAGTGGAGCCACGTATTCCTGGCGAGAAGATAAAATTGGTCCGCAGTGCGGAAATCAGTGGAGTGGGTAGGCGAAAAACTTCACTGAAGCCTCGCCTGCTGCGTAGCAAGTTCAAGAATGGAATTGCTGTAGTGGAAATGAGTATGAAGGCACTACGGTTCCTACTTAAAGTAATAGGTACAATATCTAAAGCATACATGAAAGTACAAGACATAAGATGTAAGATATCCTGCGGTGTTAAGAGCTGGTTATGTAATCCTTTCTTAAATACAAGGTGTTTTTATTTGACAAAATGTCATACACATTTGGCAGCTATTGACAACTGTAATCAGCAGCAAATTGAGAAGCAAAATGGTTTGTTTGTGACTGTTGCTTTGCCCTAAAGCAGGCATGGGGACGAGGGGTGACACCAAATGCAAGCCACCTAACGTTTCCGGTTCTATATTTACGTACATACATGTCCTTACAAACAAGCTACATAAGTTTCAAGGCGAAACCAAATAGACACATGATGTATTAGTTTTATGATCACGTGATTGTGGTTACGTTAAATACATTGTCTTTTGGTATACCAAACACAGTACTGTATTTTTATTAGGGACACAAAAGTAATTATTCGAATTTGAAGTATATTTTCAACTTGTTATGCTACATGATTCCACCACTAACACAATTTGAGGGACTGGCCGGTTCTCTGAGTGGATAGATAACAACGGGGGTGTGGCCTGATAGCTAGCCGGTGTGTAGCAGAGTGTACGGGGTTGAAACTACGATGTAGGGGATATGACACAATGAGTCGGTTCTCCCCATCTATGCCCTAAAGTAACCGTTTCGATGCCTCTACATTGCCCATATTTCTCATTCTGTCCATATTCTGCGCCAAATCTAACGAAATTATCAATTACTGAATTTGAACGGTTTAGCTTCTTTGTGTTTTGTTAATTTGAGAGGATAATTTCCTAATACGCAGCAATTTTCCGTCACAGCAAGCACTGTCTGTTTCCTATATGCAGTAAAGGCAAGAACACACTAATACCACATACCGATTTCCAGACTATAGTTGTGTGCTGCACCACTGACATCAAATGAAATATCACTTGAATGCATTTATCTGTATACTGATTCTCATATTATTGCATACATATCGGGCACAACTATTCCAAAAGAAAACGCTAATTTTTGGTAAATATCCATGGCTTTATACCAGGCTTGGGCGACTCACGGGATACCTTAAACGACGTTCATTTTTTTTTTTTTTTTTTTTTTTTTTTTTGCCTGTTAAGCATACAGTTATCAGAGCAAGGCCAAGAGCAGGCTGCGCTCAGAGAGCACTAGTTGCCCACCCGTGCTTTATACCGATTTCCACTACTGTAGCTTTCTTAAGTTTCTCTTAGTGTTAAATAACGGCGTGTAGTCTAAGTCTGATGATGGTGGTTATGTTTTAGAGTGCATGTCCACCCTTGCGGGCGAGCTGCTCATGGAATTTGCGATAAGTTCTTGGTGGCGTTGCAGATCTTGCAATTTGGTAAGGATTGCATTTCAGATATCTCGAGACAGCCTGATGAATAAAGCGTGTGTCCACTACACTGGGTGTTCATTTAAAAATATGGTATAGGAGACTGGTGGCGTCTAGCCACTGAACCCATTAATTCAATCCACCTAGTAATTCCAACAATTTATGTGCATGTGGATAGCTGGCAGAGTATTTGAATTCAACCTTCACTTGCAGCTGTTCGATATGTTGATTATGGTAAACAGGCTTTTTACCACCATATTCCCTGAAACTAATATAATTATAATGAAGTCCTCTTGATATGGGCGTACAATGCTCGTGCATTCATGCTATAAATACAGGACCTTAATATACAAACAGGCATACTGTTTGCTCTGTTTTATTTTTAGTTCCTCTACTGGTAAGTAGGGGAAGTATTGTATTCCACCCAAAAATTCGATGTCAAGATTTCAACGGAAATATATGTTTTGAGACCCCCTGAATCCAAAAAGCCACTTTTAGAAAAAAGTTCCGTGTGGGTGTCTGTGGACAGCATAACTAAAAAACGAAAAGTCGGGATTTAAGTTTAGTGTCTTTCAAGGATGCGACACGAAGATTTTGAAGGAAATAAACAATAAGATAATTTCTACAAATGTGTAACTTAACTAACACGAAGAAGATATAGGAATAAGACTTTGCAAGAACGGTTAGTACATGAGTAGAGAAAGTCATGTGAGTGCAATACATCAGATTTATTTTGTAATAGGCTCGTCTCAAACTTAGAAGACAGTACACGTTAAACGGGGTGCAACGTTGCAACATGTACTATATGTACGCCTTCTTTCATCTTCGAACCGCTTATCATGTAAGAACCGACGCTGAGCGGCCCTTGAGAAATTAGCTAGGGTGTCATCACCGTGATGTTGCCGTGACCAAATTATATTCAACGTGGGTGGTATATTTGCAAACAGTAAAGAATGAACAATTTGCCGCACTCCGCTTTGCACTATTCCATTATATTGTGTTAACCTAGCGGTATTTTTTTTTTTTTTTTTTTTTGTCCCGTCATTTTTGCTTTCTTTTTCGTGGCGTTCTTAGAGGTCATTTCATTAATTCCTTATTTAATCCTATACACTACTGCTTCTGAACACCCGATAGCTTTAGTTGTTACTTTTACTACCTTGTTAATACTCATTTGCCTAGGAAAAAAAAAAATAATCCGATTCATAATTATTTGGCGTTCCTTTCTTCTTAATTTACCAATATATCCTCTCTTCCTAGCTTCCCCCTCCATAAGTATAAATTTTAACGGAAAACGTTGAATAAATAACGTAACACTTCACAGGTTCCATACAGTACACACACACACGCACACACACACACACGCACACACGCGCGCACACACGCACACACGCACACACACGCGCGCACACACACACACACGCGCGGCGGCGCCGTGGCGGAGCGGTTACCGCGCTCGTCTACCGCCTAGGCGACCCGGGTTCGATCCCAGGGACCCGCATGTGGTATTCGTGGTGGACGAAGCGGCGTCAGGGCGGGTTTTCTCCGGGTTCTCCGGTTTCCCCCGTCATCTCATTCCACCGGTGCTCCATCGTTATTCCATGTGTCATCAGTGTCACCGCCTGCTGTGCCGTAGTAGTAAAAGCGGGCGTTAAACACTACAACAACAACACACACACACACACTTTACGAACTGATGTTAACTTTTACTGCAGCCTTGTGTCTAACGCTTGACGCCTTTTATCTGAATAGGTGTATAATAACTCTAAAAATGATATAACCTGATGAAGAAAAACATTCTGGATAGGATATTCTGTTCAAACTTGAAATTTATAACAGCTGAATATTTACACTATGCTATTAGGAACCTGGCAACAGCGCGAGGGTAGAAAAGGACGAGGCTAATGGCAATTTGTATGCGCTAGATAGAGACAGATATATCCCATTTAACTCCATGCTGTCATCTAAGGGTGTGAGACAAGGTATAGGATAACTGACCTGAGAGGCACGTGATTCATCAGTGTAACCAATGTGACAACCATTGTTTACGTTTCCATAGAAACGGCCTTCCCCTCTTGCCCTTTGTCCGCCCCCCTTGCTTGGCATATGTCATGTATCTTCTTATAGATCATAGGAAAACTACCATAGTCTACACCTACTTGTGGTAGTCTACGGTAGTTTTACAACTCTATGACAGCCCCATGTTAGTAGATTTACTGGCATGTAAAACAACTGCTGCGGAACGAAATTCGAACATCGGTAGCCAGCATCGTTAACAAACCCTACATTAATATTCTTGATACCTATCTCATATGTAGCGTGCGGATACTAGGAAATAATTTTCCAAAACGCGATGGATGCACCAGCTCGCTTGACGCAGATGTAAACAGATGTAATTAATTAGTAAACAGCTTGCAGTCAAGTGATACTCGGTAAAAACAACGTGAGTTTTTTGGCTTCCTGGAATTGCGTCATTTTAAAAATGGAACATGAAAATCCCACGTCAAACTTTTCCTTTCTTTTTGTAACCTAGAAGTAAATGATAAAACATGACAAGATTAAAATGGCATATGCGTAACCCAGTATTAAAACATTTAGCTCAGTTTCACCCTACCCATTCTGTATTAAAATACTTATGTGAGTACTCACATGACTTTCTCTACTCTTGTACTCGTACAAACTCTTATTGCTCTATCTACTTCATGTTAATCCAGTTACACACTTGCAGAAATTATCTCATTGCTAATTTTCTTATAGGTGTAAGGAAAATACGGGAAGTCAGTAGGCTTTTAAGAGCCGGCCACTATGTGATGACTTCGACATTCCACTGTCTTTGTATCCCCGGGACATAAAAAATTGAATACCGGAAATTGTTCACTCCACAAAACGTATTTTACACAAATTGTAAATTTTAAGGAGGTCCACATTTGTTGTAAAGTAGGATTTTGTCTATCTCTTTCGGTTTATTAGTTACGCAAGTCATCTGGAATGAAGAGAACTTCCAGGACATGTCAACAAAACTCAAAATATATATTTAATTTATCACTGAAATATCTCAAACATGTGGTATTTTAGTCAAACCCATGAGGGCCGTTTTCAGATGATCACAATTTTCGAAATAAGAAGCCTCCTTAAATAAACTATGATAGCCAGTTCAGGGTCACATTCAAAATACAATCGATGGAAGTAATGTATTGTTGCGGAACATGACCTTTTCTTTCTTTTTGCCTTGCAGTGAAATGGAAACTAGGATTTTCACCTCATTTCCTTAAATTCTTTATTATTCCTAAGAGGAATAAAAGTCTCCTTTCGAAACTTTTAAAACCACCATGATAGAAAAAGAAACAATGGTGAAGAGAAAGCAGACAAAGTTTTAATCTTGGAATTGAACTTTCTGTGGCGAATTGAGGGCTTCATTCAAGTTTTGTATAAGAACATTCTTCCGCCATTCCTTGAAATTAAGAAGTCTTAATATTTAATTATCTTCTAATGTGAACTTTTATCCAAATCTTCCATGCAGAATTTCCGTATCTTCCTTTATGTTTCTGCACAACCGAGTTTTGTCTGGAAATACCTTTTGAGGCTGCTGGAATAAAAACAAAACATTTTTCCTTTCTCTACCACGTATAATAAGAGGGGAGCTTCTGCATTCGACCGAAAAATTCGATGTCGAGATTTTACTGCAAATATATGTTTTGAATCCAAAGAAACAATTATTTTAGAAAAAGGTCCTTAGGCGAGTGTCTGTGAAATGCATAACTCAAAAACGAAAAGTGGGTTAAAAATAAAACTTGGTATTTAAGTTTAATATCATTCAAAGATGCGACAAGAAAATTTTGTAGAAAATTTCTGCAGTCTAAACTACCCTCTTCTCGTCCCTTTTGTCTTCCCCTCCTTTTATTCCCTCCTCCCTCTTTCCATCCCTCTTCCTGTCCTTCCTCTTTCTTTCCCCTCCTTCTCTTCATCCCTTTCTCTTTTTCTCCTGCTCTCCTTCTTCTCCTCCTGCATCTTCCCCTTCCTCTGTTCCTCCCTCTTCTTCAGCTCTTCCGCCTCCTCTCTCTTCAATGTCCTCCCCATCTCCTCCTCTCTCGCCCCATCCCCCTTCCTCTCCTCCTACTCTCCCTCTTACACTACCACCTCTTCCCATTCCCTTCTCCTCCTACCCCGCCGACACAGCCTCCTACTCCTCCCTGTATTCTTGCTCTTCCTTCCCTTCTCCTCTTCCCCTCTTCTTCTTCCACTACCTCCTTTGCTTCCTTTTCCTCTTTCTTCTTTTATTTATAATTTACAATTTTTGGTTTTCTGTTACTTTATGATTTGGAGTTTAAATTTTAACGTGAATTCCCTTTCCAAACTTCGTTGGCATTCATGGTGACGTGCTCCGCAGCTTCACAACTCCCGGCATGTTGAGTTCTGGAGTATCTCAGTTTCAATGTGTATTTTAGAGCGCGTTAAAACAGACAGGAGAGCAGCAGTTTTACTCCGATGGAATATTCCACGCCACGATAGGGGAGAGGTGCCACGGAACTGACTATATAAGCAAGAGAAATCATGTAGATATGAGAGAGAATCTCCTTCTTATTTCGATGAGAGAACGAAAGAGGAAGTGACGGAGTGAAAACTTATTGACTACGTAATACGCTAGAATACGGATTCGCTTTTTTAAGTTGCCTTTCTGCCCGGGCTTCTGCAGAGCCGAAGAAACAGTTAACTTCATAATCGAGGTTGTACATTTATGTATGTCTCTGAAAGTTGATACTGTGACAAACTGGTACGTGTGTGTCTGACATTGGGAAGGTCCCGGGATCGATTACCATGGAACCCCACTCTAAGTGACTACGGCAAATCTAGCACTAAAAGAAAAACAATTTTATTACTAAAATCTTTCATTCCGTAAAATTACCACATAACCTATTTTTTATCATTCACTGAGTATGGTAAATGTTCTGTTAATTAACTATGATTCTGCTGGGCAGCTTTACTATCTCAATAGATATTTGATTAAGTCTCATATATGGGGTCTTTCAAAAGTCACTTCAAACTTTGAACTGTTCTAATATTATAGTATTTGAGATAGAAAAGTCAGTCGCATATTAGACAAAAAGTGGTCTTTTGTAAAACATTGGGAAGGTGTCCTTCATTCTCTTCTTCAACGTACACCATTATTTCTGCAACTCCATGCCCAGTATTTTGCAGATGAAGTCTTAGATTAACAACTTATTACTTCTCCTCCTCCATTTTATTCTCCTTCTCCCTCTCTTCTGCTCTCTCTGCATCTCCTCCATCATTTTCTCCCTCTCCAGTCCCCTACTCCACTCTTCCTTCCCCTACTCTACCTCCAACTGTTACCTTTCCACCTATCCTTCCCCGTCCACACCCACCCTACTCCTTCCCCCACTCCTCTCGCCCCCTTCATCTTCACCTCCTCCAACCTCTCTTTTTCCTCTTGCTCCTTTTGTTCCTCCTCATCTTCATGTTCTTCCTCCACTTCTTCGGGACGGGCCCAAATAACATATACATACATCTATCATACTCATTTCTTATTCCTGTACTCTTTCCAGACTAAGTAGTCGCTTTTTAATAGTGCACTTGGACCCAACACACATTCCTTCAGCAAAGCTGAATAAAATATATTAATTTTCCGACAAGTTATGTTTTACAATGTATGATGCAGGAACGAGTTAATATATATGTACCAAAGTTTGCAACCGTGCTTTTTATACCGACCTAAGTCGAGGTAACAAGTTGAAAAACCACAGTAAAAGTATTTCAGGATTTGGAAAATTCCCAGGTCCATCTCGTTAAAGGGCAAACTCAATTAGATGTTCAAAACCTCAATTATTTAGAGGTTTTAAAAGATCGACAAAGAGGTATCTACTCATGTATTTTTAGACGTGGCGAATAACCTTGCTAGGGTCTGCGAGAATGATGTACAAGTTGATGGTGGGGGTAACGTCTCTGTTTCCGAGTTCATATAAACAATACACTGTTCATAATGCGAGCGGACAATGTACTTGACCATAAACCACTGCGCCATTCACTATGTCTAAAATACCCGTATACGCAAATTCAACTGTAAAAAACTAAGTTAGAATAGAAGAACTGAGGAGATAATTTTTGACGGAATATTCCATCGACAAAAGGTAGAACTCATTTTCCGATCTCTGGTTCTTATGAAATGAATCACTTTTGCACGGAGTTGGACGGCACTCCCAGATGTGCAAGCATCATCAACAACGTCAACATCTCTGTACCACAAGCCGCTACGGTGTAAACAGACAACTGCTGTTCCATTTGCATAAGGATTTAAATTACACGTCAGTCGAGTGGAGAGTTATGAGATAAAACAGCAACAGCTCATGCCTTGTAGCGTTGCAAACAAGAGTGCGAAACCTTTGTATCATCTAAAAGCCGCGGAAAAAGAGAAACAAGAAACATAGGTACCTACCTACATGTCCAGCAAGAAATATGTTCAGATTGCAATGTGAATTCAAATAATAATAATAATAATAATAATAATAATAATAATAATAATAATAATAATAATAATAATAATAATAATGATAATGATAATGATAATAATGATAATAATGATAATAATGATAATAATGATAATAATGATAATAATGATAATAATGATAATAATGATAATAATGATAATAATGATAATAATGATAATAATGATAATAATGATAATAATGATAATAATAATAATAATAATAATAATAATAATAATAATAATAATAATAATAATAATAATAATAATAATAATAATAATAATAATAATAATAATAATAATAATAATAATAATAATAATATTCTTTCACACTAGCGTGTATAGAGGCACCAAGCTGAATCAGACGTGGAAATTCAGTGTCAAGAGCGGGATTCGAACCTTGTATATTCAGCTGGCCGTACCGATGCTCTAACGGCTTGAGCTACCATGGCGCGATACCTACATACATGATCATAAACGTTCTCGTCTGATCAAATATCTATACCTTACTACAGTAGAGAAACATATCTAACTGAACAGATTCGGTTACTAAATTCTATCAGTCAAACATTTCAATCATCCAGAACAACCAACTCAGGCAGTAACATACATAAGCAGATACGTTTACGTATTGTCAACAATTGTCGTGTGGTTATCACAGTCAGAGCAAGTGGTATACTAATCCCCACCTCTCTGCTGTTGTGCATCTACGCTATAGGAGTGGAGGAGTGCCACCAGGATATGGACGGGCTATACTTCATGACTAAAAGAAAATCAGTGAAATTTGGACTAGAATGGTTTTGGGACGTGCCGTTATAATTGCACTATCCCCCTTGCATTGATAATGTACGGCTATCTAGATTTCTGGCTCGTTTGAAAACGAATTAGAGACATTATATCGAGAAAATAAAGGGAAAACTGCCATAAAGATTAATAATAATGATAATGATGATTTCTAAGGCTGACGCTTTTGGAAAATTACGCAGACTCTTTGGTTTTCTAAGCTTTTTTTCTTTGTTTTCCTTTTTCAATAGTTTAGGCTCTTTCTTAGGCGGCGCCTTAGAACATTACTCAGATTATTTGGTTTTCTAGATTTTGCTTATTTTTATTAAACTAGGCTCCTTCTGAGGCTAACGCCTTGGAAAATTGCCAACATTCTCTGGTTTTCTAGATGATGACGATGACTATTATCATCATCAATCATCATCACCATTATCATTAATATAAATACTGCGAACCTGCTGTGAACTTCATTGAGCATTCTTTGTTTCTTCTCATACACTCCCTCATTTAATCTTCTTACTGTTATAGTCGTTATTACCATCACGCCAGTTTCTGTGTTTATGTCCTAATATTACCTAGTGCTCACTGATACACATGCAGATACAAAATTCTCATTGTGATTCAACTTCCTTCACTCTCTATAATCTCTAGAAAGTTAGACGTACAGAGAAAATGAAATTTAGTAATACTTGACATATTCTGTGATGCCACTCACGTTATTTCCCGGTGCGGTTTGCATATCTGTCTGAAGCGTGCTTTTCCACGTTCTATGGATGTTTATTACCTATAGTGAATTCTGTATGTGCCAAGACCGGCTGTTTGCTTTTAGCAGAGCCATATATGCGCACTCTGAAGTTTACGTGTGTGAGATTAAATCCCATTGCTACTAAATATTGCACCGTTATGCGCAATAAAACATTCAAAGCGCCTCTTTTATTCTAAATGGTTTCTGATGTTTCCCAAATTTCTAAAGTGCATGTTGAGCAGGAGGAATATCATCACGGGCAAAGTGTCACCCCACCAATGCTAAGTGAAACATTATTCATAGTTAAAAAGAAAATATTCACACGTCACTTTAAAACACTGTCAGATATATCAATACGAAGAACATCTTCATTTTTGTATGTACCACAAAGAATAATACATATTTATGTGCTCTGATGGTATTCAGTATTTTTGTATAATGAGAACATAAGACGGGCGGCGCCGTGGCCGAGCGGTTAGTGCGTTCGCCTACCACCTAGGTGGTCCAAATTCGATCCCAGGGACCTGCATGTGGTATTCCTGGTGGACGGAGCTGCGTCAGAGCAGGTTTTCTCCGAGTTATCCCCTTCATTTCACCAATTGCCCCATCATCACCTTTCCAATCATTGATTTCCATTTAATTTCATATCATTCTATTTCTCACTATTATACCTGGTCCTCCGACAGGCGTCTGACCCTAGGGAATGGTTTGTAAGTTCTAGGGGGTGTGAGTCCTACATAACGGGAGGGAGTCAGGTAAAGAAAAAAAGAGAATTAGTCATTTTTGAAAATTGCCTCCATTTGCAACTCATATACCTGCGGTGTTTCCCACATTAACATACACTCTAATTTTAACTATCATTAACCCTTTTCAGCCCAAATTGTTTTCGTATTTATACTGGTTTTACTTAAATGCATAAAACCGGTTTTCATATCCGCATAAGGGATTGTCTCATGCAATTTCATTAAATAGCCAAGATCTTTATGGCAAGACAAATGGACTGATCATCCATTGAAAGCTACAGGTCGCGGGTTCAGTAACCGCACTCAAATATACCTGTGGTAAAGGACGGGGGAGAGCCCACGTAAAATAATCGGTGTAATGGCATGCGTGCATGATGACTATAATTTGACCACAGTTGCATGGATTTTGCTTCTTTCTCTTAAAAAGAACACTACAATGAAAGTCGTAAAAATATAATATTTTACAATTGAAAGCATCTCATATGCATAGGGTGACGTTGCATAAATTGCACCATTTTCATCAAGAACAGTACTTTAGTCTGCATATGTCATCGAGTACTATTTTTTTATAAGTACTAGATCTGCATCAAGTTATTCAGTACTTTGGTGAGGTTGTTGGTGTTTGTTTCGTTTCCGTACACATCTCAACATTTTGTTCATATTTCTGCAGTTTTAACAACAATCGTCTAAATCTAATGATTTACAGAGAATACTCCACTTTTCGAATAAAGTCAGTAAACTGATGACCAATAAAAATATATATCTTTATATATCTGTGTCTCTCTATCTCTTGTCTATATCTCTGTCTGTCTCTCCATCCATCCGTCCGTCTGCCTACACATAGAGTTTTTGTCCTATGTATGTAGTTACTGAAACCACCAAGTTAACTGACCTGCAAATGATGTTGGTAATATTTCTCTCAGTGGTGTGAACAAACTGCCAGTGCTGGCACCTGTTATTGCTTAAAGTTTATGTGAGTCTGTCTCCTACCCCCAGGCTACCCGCATAAACGAAGACGGAGTTGCAGTACATCGTCCTTTATGCTCAGAAATTATAATTTGCGTCATATCTGAAGCCAGAAACTCGAATAGCCGCAGGTATAGAAGGAAATGAACTTCCAAGTTTCCAGCTTACAACAAATTCGGAAACGTGCACATGTTCAGTGTTTCTACATGTTCAGTTGTCCCGCAGGGTTCCATTTATAAGTTAGAATTCAATTAAATGAAAATGAAGCAACGAACAGCTGCGTCTGGCGTCCCTCAGTGTGGCGACATTGATGAAGCAACACGTGGTATGGAGACTATAGTCAACTATTGTAAAATAGGTGCCATAGCCATCATAGCGAAACAATTGAAATATTCAAAATAACTGGAAAATTAGTTCATGCAGAATGAAAAAGAGGTTAGTTCTACTTTCTCTACTGCAAATAGTAAGCAGGGGAAATATTGTATTCGACCCAAAACTTGGATGTCGAGATTTGACCGGAAATATACGATTTGAAGCCCCCTGAAACCCAAAACAAAGTATTTTTAGGAAAAGGTCCGTGAGAGAATGAGAGAGAGAGAGAGAGAGAGAGAGAGTGTGTGTGTGTGTGTGTGTGTGTGTGTGTGTGTGTGTGTGTGTGTGTGTGTGTGTGTGTGTGTGTGTGTGTGTGTGTGTGTGTGTGTGTGTGTGTGTGTGTGTGTGTGTGTGTGTGTGTGTGTGTGTGTGTGTGTGAGAACAGCATAACTCAAAAGACGAAAAGACGGTTAAAAGCAGAGTTGCGATATAAGTTTAATATCTTTCAAGAATGCGACACGAAGCTTTCGATTAAAATTCCTTCATTCTAAGCTACACTTTACATGGAGAATGTTTCGAAAATCATTATTTTCTCAGAAATGGCTAACGATTTTTGTTAAAATATCCTATGTTTAAGATATTTTTATGGAAAATGGAATGTATTTCTTTTCTGTTCTAGTACCTTATGAGGTATTGCTGTTAAAACCTCTGCTTTTTGTGCACTTTAAGACATGTGTCGTATACAACACGTGGGATCCGAAGAGGAATAAATTGCAATCAAATGAATTATAATAGTATCAATTGTCACATGGTGCAGTGGCGGTGCAATTTCGGGCATTTCATGGTGCCCTCCCCACTACTCCTAACCACGTGTAAGTTTAACATTTTATCGTTGAGCTAAAGCAATCATCTATCACTAAACATACAACAAGAATAAGATAAACTTAGCAATAGTAGGCATTTACTAAGTCATTTATTTAAGCTCGAGAACATTATCGGTGATACTTCTGCCTTTTCTGAAACCTGTTTGCTGCTCTGAAAATATTAAATCTGTTATAATATTTAGTCTAGAACTTGTTAATTTAGCATAAAGCTTGTAAGCAGCGCAGAATAAACTAATACCTCTATAATTTCCACACGACACACAAATCTTCAAAACATGTCTATACGAAATAATACTCCATACTCCCAGCCTCAGAATTAGGAGTCTGAAACACATTCTACCACCACTCAGAAAACTAATCTTTCAGTTAATGTAAAATATCAGTTTTCTGATTTCTAATGTCAGTGCTCTCTTTGTACAATTATTTAGAATGTCCCACCAAAGAACCTAATTGCAACATAGATAAATACAAACGGAATAAAGTGAAGCTTCTTGCATTAAAAGGTTTGATATTCATAAAATATAGTGCATAAATCTATAGAATTACAGCAACAGGTATTTTACCACTGTTTCATTACTAACGTATCCGCAGTATTTGATAAATGGAAATTAACGAATATCTATTGTCAGTTTTTAAAACTTGTTCTCTGTTTGTTAAATTTTACAATATTCCATGCCATGAAGTGTAACTGGATTTTTGTTTTATACTTCGTGGAGTACAGAAACTGCTTATAATCTGCGGAGTAACAACAAATATTTTCTACTCCATGACACTCTCTACTTTTTATATCATTGTTAATGTTTTACAAATTTATGTAATGGAATTAGAAGTGTTTTATAGCCTCATATCTGATAGCATGAACTGGATTTTTCAATGGTGAAATAATTTCATTCTAACATTTCTTTACGTCTCTACTTTCGGACGGAACAGAAGTTTAAATTTAAACCAACCTCATAATTAGCAGTAATTATATTAAAATAAGCAAATAATAACCGCGTTGTAATATGCTAATTAATTAACATTGGTTATAAACTCCCTCCACAGCATCGGGCCATTTTCGATTGTGCTGAGGTTAAATGACTAGTGTTTTCTGGTTAGACAGGGTTTAAAGATCACGTGATGTAGTAGAGCCTCTAATTATATCTACTATTTCACAGTCGAACTCTCAGTGTGAAAACTACACCAGAGTTCTTATTTGTAGTTGTTCCTGTTTCCACACTCACGATGCAATTTGCCCAGTCACTCAACTGGTTACCGCCTGCAAGATAGGCAACTTCTCTTTCCGTGCAGTGCGGCAGGCAAGCCGTCGATTCAACTGAAGGGGTCTAATGCTTTTTACCAGAAAAGAAATGAATCCTTAGCATTGATTAGGTTTTGACCCCAACATCCTCACTGTTAACTGTAGCACAAGCATAGATAAGACAAGATAAATACTATTTTATGTGACAAATATAAATCAATTTCGTGAATCGCGTAGACACCTAGTTCATTAGTTCCCAGTCGTACACCATAAGGGAAATAGCCGGAGTTGTTTGCTTAAAGTTATAAACATAGAACAGCAAACAATTCATTAAACAACCGCAAATTCTGTCTTTTTGCTCCTTATATGTTGCTCAACATTGCTATAACAATTTCTAATAAATTTTGGCACACAAATTTGTTGAAAAAAGCACAATTATATTATTGTCAACAATCCTATTCCATGATGTTCTGATAGCTATGATGTATTCGAGCCGAGAAGCGAGAAAATTTTGCACCACTTGGTTCAGATAAAGGGAAATGTATATCTTTGAGGATAATGAGCATATTTCCCTAGGCTGTTAGAAGAACTAGCAAGCCGTCCTCGCTTCTTTGGAACAGAATGCATGGTTTTCTCACTGAGCTCTGAGGTTAGTGTTGGTGTCAGTCACTTAAACGTGCTGTTTTAATTATAGATGACTTCTAGTCTCTCATTATAAATAACACGCAATTCCTCTCTACAAACGCATCAGCTGCTGAAATGTGGAGAAGGTCGGTTGACTGTTCATCAAAAGGTGAAAGTTGCATTGTTTTTCGCAGAAACAAAGAGTATTGTGGAAGGAATGGGTTTACTTTGGTACAAAGCGAACTCGTTGAAAACACTAAGTTTGCCGAATTTTCCAACAAATTAAAATTGGTCTTTTACTACTTTTGTCACCGCGTCGTGCAGTGTCGATATTCTTGAAACCAGCGAAGCGATTAACTCCAACTCTGGCAAAACAACAAGGATTTCTGTTGCTTAGGACAGAATTCAGAATTCAGATCCGCAATTGTTCCCATAAAAACTGTTTGATGCAAGGATAAAGAGCAAATTCTGCATGGGTAGCGAAAGAACAGGCGATACTTCACTAGAATTGGCTCACAAACACGCCTGCTTTCATTTGAGTGGCGTTCTGAACGAACAAAACTTTTAATTCCAGGCTAGAGACCATCCTTGCACATTCCACGAGGATATGTGGGTGGCAATTTCAAGTCAAGGAGTCACCGGTGCACTTTTCTTGTAACTGTTTTCTTCTTATTGTGTCGAAGAAAGATACCATGCCATGTCGGAAAACATTTTTATACGTCACTGATATTATTGTTTTCAATATGAAGCTCTAAAACTATTTCTTTTAGGACTACTCACATGGGTGCAAATTTAATGATTAGTACAATAGAATGTTGGCGTATTGTGAAATGATAACAGTAAACAACTTTGTCGATTAACTAGTTCATATATCCCCAAACATCAACTATAACTATAAAGCAAAGTTATCAATTGAATAATGGCCTCTAGCGTGCTGCTACCTCTCTTTCGTAATAGTATATTGAAACATAAGTCTCGTAATCGCATCATTCGAGAGTGAGGAAGAGCTTGAAAACACGATAGGATGTCGAGTATCTTCTACTTCTGACATGCTCCAATATATTTAATACATGCGTATTACTTAGTGAGTATTAGCAATATTATTTATGCGAAAATAAAATTTATATACTGTTCAACATGGTGTTCAAGCAATCAAGTCAACTACATAAACATTGGTAATTGTATCACACATTCTCTTCACAATTTGAAAACCTAAAACCATTTGAAACCAAAATCCAATTATTTTGCACTCCTTTGAAGTTTCCATGTAATGAGGCTTCACCAAATATGAAACTACTTGCATTGCACAATTCCACGACCGTAAAATGTTCTGTAAAAGAAGGGTAGGGAATTATTTACGTCTCTGCCCTGCTGTGAATATCCGAGATTACGTTTATTTACATCTAGTTTAATGGCACTCTTTGGCTCCACTTATATCTGCGAAGAAACATTTTCAAAAATGAACTACATTAAAAACGAGTATCGCAAAAAGATAAGTGACAATCGCGTTGTTTATGTTTTGAGACTGTGCACTTATTTTGCAACAAATATTGAAAACCTCAAAATGTAAATCGTGCCAAAAGAGTAATCCTCGGAAATCGTGGGTTAATCAGGAGTACAATAAGAACATGGTACGTCCTTGATTTCCTGTACATAAACATTCCGCCACTGGAACTCGGGAACCACGAATCCAGCGGGTGGAAGGGGGCGATTTCAACCTCCCCTTAGATGCCTGTAGTTGAGCACCGTTGCTCTAGTCATCCTGTAGAAATGGTTTCCCTCGCTTTCCTTCCATCCCTCCTTCCTTCTCTTCCTCCTTATCTCCTCACCTCCCTCTCTCCCTCTCCTTTCTTCCCTGTCTTCTCTCCACCTTAACTCCCCTTATTTCCCTTTTTCTTTCCTGATTTCCTTTCTGTCTTTACTTAACCACCTCAAATGGAGGACTTTACACCCCCCAGAACTGAGAAGTGGGCACCTGGGACCACATATCTACCTGTCGAGAGGTAGACAAACTCTGGATCAGAGAACTAGCCAGGATGGGTGAGTAGTCTGAAACATGTTATGAGAGTGAGGAAGGAGATAAAATGAAGAAACATAATTGAAACAATAGATGACGATGAAGCAGTTGATAGAATGAAAGGTGTTGGGAGCCGGAGAACCCGGAGAAAATCCATCCAGACGTCCCTTTGTCCAATAATTCCACATGTCGTCACTGGTATCAAACCCGGTTTGGCTTGGTGAGAGGCGAACGCTTTAACCACTCGGCCACAGCGCTGTCGCAAGTGTTTACAGTAACGTAACAAAGGTGGCCACATAAGTTCAAGGTATGGCTCTTCTAAGAAAATAGTTAACGTATATTTCTCTTAGATGCTACGCATTCTTTGTACCAGTGTAAACTGAGCTGCTGAGGGTATTTGCAAAAAAATGATGAGTTTACAATAGTAGTAATCATAGTTTCTAATAAATATATGACTAGCGAAGATAGCATACCTCCCAAATTCAAATAAGCATTATTCCTTCGCCATTATTTTAATATAAGTACTATATTATTCTGATAGTTATTTATAAAATAAAACTGCCTTTAATCTCATGTACAGCATATAGAGAACTAAACTACACATTATTAAGTATATTAAGGCCTGCTGTCTTTCTGCTGGTTTACTCGAGAAAGAGACATAGATTCTTAAAGTCGAATAACTATTTACCTATACTCCTCCCATTCCGATAAAACAATCATAGGTGGGAATGGTTGATCCCATTTTTTAATTACAGTAGGTGAAATTTTAAACCTTTTTGCTTGCTCTATAGCACCACAGTTATTTAATAACATAAAAGCGACATAGTGCTCACATAACACAAAAGTATTAAGATAAACGACAAAATAGAAGTTTTCCCAATCTCAGGCTGTAAGTTCAGGAGCCTCTTTGTTCCACTTTCGTAAGAAATTACATGAAAAGTTTCCCAACCCTGATAGAATTAAAATTTAAACTTCGTTAACTGTTTGGAAAAGAAACAGCCTAGAACCATCGAGAAAAATAAAAATTCTTACTTAATTATAAAATATCGGTTGAGTGAACTCTACAAGGCACAATTTTTTTCTTTTATGCAGTTATACAGTAGACGAGAATGAGAGCATACAAAGAAATTAAAGCTGAACTTTCTTACATGAGAGTTATCAAAATGTTTTGAGTTATTTGTCCACGAGCAACGTTGCGTTATAGGCAGATTCGAATTATTCTTGTTTTGCTGTGTCTTAATTTCTGAATCATGAGCATATATATAGTGCTTGGAACGAAATATTCGCTGCGTTTCTGTGGAATAATAAGTATTTTGTACTTTAAAAGTAAAAAGCCTTCTTCGGAAGTACGTTCATTTATCTGGAATGTGTTCGCACTGTAGTATATATGTTTAGCAAATGCTTTTTAGCATTTTATACATTCAAATTAGTGGTATTATTGATCCATTCTCGTCTGAAAAAATACGGATTTCCAACAGTGAAAACATCACAATAATTTCACAGAGGTCACAGCAAAAACATGAGACCAAAGTACTGTATTCCCCTGACTACATTGCATTTGCATAAATTGTAATAGTCTCCTCCAACCCTTTTAGCTGTTCAACATTCACCTTTAAACAATATTTATTACTAGACCTATACTTATAAGGAAAATGCAGTACGTTGGAAAGAGAGCTGCATATAATATGCCAAACAATAAACAAATTAACTTTTAAGTTTAGACAACATACAGTGACAAAATGACAATGTGACAAATCCCACTTGTGACACCAATGTGACAAATGACACTTTCAGTTACTTTATTTCCCTTCTAAAACTGAAGTATAAAACAGTTCACTTTTATCGTCGTTAACACAATCTACAGTTCTTCGTGGTCTTACAACTCACATATGTGCTGTTTTCTCGTAAACTTCATACGTACTTTTCTGTCTTTCAGTTCTCTCCGTTTAACTGCTTGCGATCACCATCACACGCACGAAAACTACACCAAAAGTAAGTCCAACGCGACGATTCAATATTTACAACTGACTCTTACGACACACACACACACACACACACACACACACACACACACACACACACACACACACACACACACACACACACACACACACACACACACCTGTCTCGTTCTACACTAATTACTCCGAAGAACCCCACACTCGTGCCGCCGCACTCGCTTATATAGGCGAGAACGACGCAACTTGGATTTTTCTTGAAATTCACCTACTCCAGAACCTCTAAGTAAGCCAGCCTTCCAAAGCCTGTAGAACAGCCTGAAAACGCTTCTTCTGTCGCGCTCATTGTCGTCGTTGTTCTGATCGATCCATTGGCGCTGTTTACTCGCCGCTCAGTGGTAGCTTGACCTTAAGCGTCTTTGGCAGCTGCGGCCGGCGTCACAGTATTAACCAACTAGATGTGAACTTGACATAGGAACCGAAAGACGGAGTTATGCAAATACGTACATAATTATGAAATATTTTTTAATCAAAATGCTAATGAAAATTATTTTATATTTTAAATACAACATAATTGAAAGCTTATAATATAGTTGCAAAAGAATTCAGCCATTTGTGGTTTTATATTTTGTTTTCGTGCAGGAGAGGGGGCTAAACCTCCTACCAAATCTAAAAAAGGCACGCATGGGCAGATCACCAAAAATTACAATGACGGAGTAAATTAATCTCAATAAATGCACAAAAGTACACACATACCAGCGCCTCTACATTTGATTTGAAACACGTCACTTGGGAGGGCATTGTAAGGGCAAAAATATAGAAATCCTTTGTAATATATGGTTCATCAGCATGAATTATCAGAAATGTGATAACTTAGAACCAATTTCTCTGACTTTTCCAAACACATGTCAATTTTTAAATACTCCCCGGACTTTTGCTGACCTTCCTCGACTTTCCAACTTACTGCGAATCTTCGATGTTTCTTTTTTCTTTGTTTTTCTTTCTTTTATTTTCTTCTTCTACAAACAAACCCACATACACAGCATAAAAATTCTCTCTTTACTATATTATTATTCCACCCTGATTTTTTTGTATAACAAAGAAAGCTTGCGATGTGAGCTAGAGCATTGTGGAATAATCCGATAATAACAATGATAACCAGCTGCTCCGTTTGTAGAATGTTAAGTGCTCTCCCATCCCACGCAACTTTTGCTTGTTGCATCACCGCACGTGAGTGTGATTCCAACATACAGATTTAGCTTCACCTACACTCGTAAATAATGTGAAAATAAGAAATGTTTTCAGAGCGTTTGGCTAATTAGAACCTGGTACCCTTTTATCCAGAACGGGACAAGATATGTCCGAAGAATCTAAAGCGCGTCTCACCCTTAAAAGACAGTACACGTTAAATGGAGCGCAGTGTTGCAACATGTACTAGTTGCGAATCTTTCTCCGCGAGCGACTCGAGGTGGCCTGAGTCCTGTACTTAGTCCTTCAATTGCTGCTTGACGAGACGGACACTTTTAACTTTGGTATCCCTCCACGCCTTTGTTACTGTATGGCCTAAATTTACAAATGACTCGTCTGTATAAACAATTGATTTCCCCTGGTCCCTAAACCTTTTTTACGTATTTTAGATATTTATGTCGCCATCTGATGATATCGATATCGTCTCTTTCTATTAATATGCACTTGTTACCCTTTCTTTCATATTCGAACCCCAAATCAGAGTGGCCCTTGAGAAATTTGGTAGGGTCTCATCACTGTTGAACTGTGACAAAATTATATTCAGCATGGGTGGAATATTTGCAAACTGTAAAGAATGAACAATTCGCCGCACTCCACCTTGCACTATTCAATCATATTGCGTTAACCTAGCGTTTTGTGTAGTCCCGCCCCTTTTGCTTTCTTTTTCGATGGCGTTCTTAGAGGTCCTTCCATTAGTTCCTTTTTAATCATACACACTACTGCTTCTGAACACCCGATAGCCTTAGCTGTTTCTTTTACTGCCTTTACTGCCAAGCATTTTGCTTCAAAAATAATCTAACACATTCATAATTATTTGGCGTTCCTTACTTCTTAATTTACCAACATATCGTCTCTTCCTAGCTTCCCCCTCCATAACTACAAATATTTACAAAAATATTAAACAAATAACGCAATAACAGCTCACAGTTACACACACGGCTTCTTTCGAACTAATGTTAGTGCTGCTCCTTATACTATCTTCTGTGTCAGGCCTGACGCTGAATAGATGAATACCTTTTGTTTGCCTTATTGGATAAAAGAAAGAGGTTACTGCCTTTTGGTTTATTTTAAAAACTTTCTCCAACCTTCCTCAACATTTGTTCTCGCTGGTTCCCTGATGTAAACTCAATAACAAAAAAGTTTCACACTGCGTAACTTTTGCAGTGCACAGATATAAAATTTTCCGAAAACATTTAATTTAAAAAATTATAACCCTTAACTGGGTAAACATAGAGAATTCAAAGTAGGCAGGTAGTAGCACTATAGTTTACTCTACCTAAGAAAAAAATATAGATGCATTCTAGCAGTTAGTTTGTTAGTTAGTGCGTGATGAGTGTAGAAACAGCAAATATCGGACTTCTATTGAAAAAAACGTTTTCTGAAGAAATTTGGACCTATAGAAATGTATAATGACTCTGAAAAGGATATAACCTGATAGAGAAAAAAATTCTGCATAGGATAATGTGTTCAAACCTGAAATTTAAAACAAATGAATATTTATACCATGCTATTAGGAATGTGGCAACAGAGCGAGGGTAGAAAAGGACGCGGCTAATGGCAACTTGTATGCGCTAGATAGAGACAGAGATGTCCCATTTAACTCCATACTGTCTTCTAAGAGTGAAACGCTATATAGAATAGGGAGGTCGTGCAATGACTGTGTCGCTGATCACCCACCCTGTTAAACATTTACTTGGAGAAACTGTACAAGGGAAGAAAATAAAATGACTACATTGCTAGCATAATACGGTTAGCAAGAGAGAAAAAGATCCTAGGGAACATAGGTTTAGAATACGCACCGGCATGTACACTACTTTAAGAGTGTGGACAGTAGACGGTGTCAAGAGCTTGCTTGCCGAGCACCGACCGTTCACATCACAGCAGTGCATTGCAGTGGGGGTACAACGTTTGGCACAGCGATACAGGTATATACGCTCTTGATGAAATTGTTAATGTAGCACTTAGAATCAAGGCAGCACGAAGTATCTCCCTAAATATTCACAGGTTGGTCAACAGAAAAGTATACAACTAAGACTAAAACATGTAATATAAGTTGTAGTTTAATTTTCTTGGATTTTATAATTTATATCGGGTAGAAGGGAAATCATTACATTAATTTAAACTAATGATAGATCTCTTACTTTTTTGTGTCTGGCCATTTCCTACGGAGATATTTATATTTCTTGAAAACAAGCTGGCAACACTGCAGATTGTGTGTGTATCACTTTCCCTAGCTCAGTACATAAATAATGTAACGGTGCTTCCTAAGAACACAAATACTCTGCCTTGTCCTTCTGTGTTTACTGCGCGAGTGTAGGCCAATCACAAGTATTAGCTCGCAAAACATTAAAACGAAAGCGCCAGACGTGTTTACATTAACAAACCAGCTCTATTCTCTCACCAACCTCAACTCAACGTTGTCGACTTACTCCACGTATGAAAAAGCTGCTTGGAGTATTCCTTCACGTCTTTTAAGTGATTAATTATTTCCAAACCCTGTGTGATGTCCTATAATTACTACCGAAGCTATGTCAGAAATAAGTTAGTTTATGCATCTTACAAGTAACAAACTGATATCTTCGTATATTCCTCTTGAATTACGCATCCAAGTTGGATAAAAAACCATTTATTTTTCGAAATCGACTGATCAAAGAACAAAATGTCATTAGACTTTTTTGTTTGTAATGCTTCTATGAAGCACATATTGTAAGGAATGTAACTAATGACTTTTCTTCCACCGTGTATGAGTTACTTATTCATAATTTCTCACCAGTTAGACTGTTTGACTGTTCTAATTTTATTATTTGCATTGGATTTTTATATGTATTATGAAATATAATTTCGTTTCTGTTACGTTTGAGAGTTCGTCAGTTAAATGTATAAAAGCCGTTTTTGTTTTTGCTGATTAAGTCGCTGTTATTAAAGGTATAACATAATGAAATTCCTCAATTAGATAAAACAGAGGGAAAGCACTCTGTTGCAAGTGTAACACAGAACTATGTACGATAAATTGTCTGACAAATTGAAATAAATATGTCTGTAATTATCTACATAGATGTACTTTGTAATGCTATAAATGTAGAATATTGATTCACTATTAATGGACTTTCAGGTTAATTTCACCTGATGTATGGTTGTGTCATCAATAAAGCACGCCACTAACGTAATCCGAGAGCCGCGCTGAGGCTCTAAGGTAGCAACGAGCCACAGCAAAGCTTATCGGGCGAACCCTGCCGGTGCCTGGTTCAGAACAAGTGAACTATCAAAGCCCTAGTACCCGGACCCCTTTATGTGTGCACCCCTTAGTTTTCAAATGTCTCTCTTTCCCTCTCTCTCCTTTATA
Organism: Tenodera sinensis; assembly: GCA_030765045.1. Lineage (NCBI taxonomy): Eukaryota > Metazoa > Arthropoda > Insecta > Mantodea > Mantidae > Tenodera > Tenodera sinensis. The sequence continues at coordinate 83,990,817 of CM060968.1, forward strand.
AACTAAACTAGCTGTTATTACATTCATGGAATTCATAAACCCTTGGTTAAAGTATTTAATACTAAGCTATATGGCGCCGCAGTAACATATGAGGGTCGTATTCGGGGTTCGATTCTCGTACACCTGGGGATTTTCGTCGTTTTCCTTGGTAGGTAGGCGGCTGTTAGTTCGGTTGCCCATTCTACAACTATTTCTGTTCCCTCATTCCCTTTTCATTCTGCTTCCTTCTGACATTTCAGGCATGCTTCTAGGTCTGGCGTAAGGCGGTGGCGCGGTAGCTCAAAAGAAAGAGTATGTCCCGGGCACTAGAGGGCTGCTTAGTCGAGGGGTCGTTCATAGCTCTCTCTAGCAGCTGTGATGGACTTCCGCTCATCTGGGTGGTCTTTCTGCCTGCTATCCCTAGCCACACCACCTCTTCCTCCGCAGGATAGATTTATGTATGCAGACCGCAGTGTGAGGTGTTCGTGTCCGTCCGCTGTATAACCTCTGACCCTCAGATTACTCGCCGTTTCGCGTATCATACAAGTTACATGAACTTCCTTACTATAAGTGTATCTATGTATTATTTATATTTTACGTATATTATTTTATCTATATTATTTACCTATAAATATGAATTACTTAGAACTCTGTTACGCATAAAGCTGGTTCAAGTGTAATAATTGTACTTACCGGGGTATGTCGCCGATTTTGGGAGCTCGGCCCCTTCCACTTCGACAGCTAGTCTCACCCCAAACGCACGATGCCGCTGAAACAAAATATTGTTTTATAGTAGATAGCATTTAGAAAGTGTGCAGCTTGCTCGTTAAACCTGAAAGATGATTAATTCACATTAGAAACATTTTTCACCCTTTTCTGCCGCCTTGATAACACATAGTTAAATTTTCAACCCCATTAACTTTCTGCTAGATTTAATCTCCAAAAATGGACTTTCAGCTTCTCTAAGGATGCTATTAAAGGCGAATGCTTTCTAATCTTAATGGCAAAGGCATAAGCCTTTCTGTTTACTTTGAATTCTGGATATCATTTGTCACTGTTCATATTAAACTGCATGCAAGGTTTCTGATCCTTTTAGTTATACGAATAAAATTAAAGAAATAATATGGAAAGTGATTCTCCACAATAAAGTACATCTGGATGAGCATTTACCTCGATATCTATTACTTTGTACTGCTATGCATTGCCTTCAGAACATATCCATGTGTTTCGTGAAATGAGCTGCCTATTATTTAACAGTCGCCTCTTTAGCGTGGTAGAGTGCTGTTCTTGCCAAGCGTGAGACCCGGGTTCCATTTCCGGTACCGCGTGGGGATATTCTCCTACGGGGGACCTGGTCCAGTGTGCACTCAGGCTCGTTAGGTCTCTGAGGGACCATTGTTGTTGTAGTGTTTAACGCCCGCTTTTACTACTACGGCACCGCAGGCGGTGACTCTGATGATACATGGAATGAAGATGTAGCACCAGTGGAATGAGATGGCGGGGAAAACCGGAGCACCCGGAGAAAACCCGCCCTGAGAGCCGCTTCGTCCACCACGAATACCACATGCGGGTCCCTGGGATCGAACCCGGGCCGCCTAGGTGGTAGGCGAGCGCGCTAACCACTCGGCCACGGCGCCGCCTCTGAGGGACCAGATGAGGAGCTAATTGATTGAGAAGTGGTGGCCCTGGTTGCGAAGAAGCATATATCGGGCGGCAGGGATCAGAGCGCTGACCACGTCCCACCTCCAGTACTGCACCCCACGGGATTGTCAGAGGTGGGGGACGTAGCGGCTGGTCGGTAGGCCTTAGCCCGCAAGGGCTGTTGCGCCACGGGGTCAGTTTAATTAGTCAATAGGTATAGCTGCGCCTGTCTTCTGTTTAGTTATATTTCTCTTTGTAAAACATTCTTTAGAATTCACGACTCGTATATATGGCGTACGTAAGCACACACAGAAAAAATTTCAACATTTGTAGAATTTTCTTTCCTCGAAATTATTTCACGCTGAGCAGAGATTAAAAAACTATTTACAGAGCTGCACTTTCTTAGAAGCGGTTATAGTGTAATTAAAAATAAAAGAAAACAAGCATGAACTTCCACCAGACAGCGGCCTAAGAGCATTCCATTGGTATATTTGTTTTCTCTCCCATGTGATTACAACAGGATCATTCTAGTTTGAGACAGATTATACTTACATAAGTTTTGACATTACGGTCAGGTGTTCTTGCTACTTTGATGTCACTCACCCCAGAACCCTAACACGCTCAAACGATACTTGAAACTTCCTATATACAACTCAACCTTTTGATCC